>LLEY01000169.1:0-130057 GCA_001414485.1 Calycina herbarum | reverse complement strand
CCAGTGCGCCAGCCGGCCAAAAGGCACAAGAATTGATCGGCAGACCAATTCGCTATTCTACTACTTGATAGGAATCCCGGTGTAACACCGCCCACGTGACCTCCAGCCACGTGACGGCTGTCACACTTATATCTTATTCTCTCCTTATTCAAAAGCTGTTTAGAGATAGGTTTCTACCTAAAGATCTTTTATACTACTATCGTTACTATTATTCTAAAGCCTAATAAGAAAGACAAGTTGTCTCTCTAAGTATATCGCCTAATCACCTTACTCTTAGTCCTTAGAAAGGGGCTTAAAAGGCTTCTTATAAAGAGAGCCTCTTAGATAGCTATTAAGCACTCTATTCTAGAGTAAAACCAGTTTAGAGCTCTCCTCTTAAGAGCTACTATAGACCTTACCACCTACCTTACCTTCGATATTAAGTTAGCTCTTACGGATAAATAGGAAGCCTCTCTTCTTATACTTGATATTAAAGAGGCCTTTAACGTAGTACTTCCTAGTCGTCTAATTAAAAGGCTAAAAGAGTAAGGTTAGCCGGATTACTTTATTAAATAGACTACCTCTTTCTTAACTAATAGACTAGTAAAAGTAAAACTAGACATAGAAATAGAAGCTTCTACCCCGCTTTAATACAGGCTTTCTTAAGACTCGCCTATCTCGCCTATCTCGCCTATTCTCTTTATACTTTATATCTAGCCCCTCTTTAGCTTAGAGGTTAGCTCTCTTCCGGTATTATAGAGATTCAGTTACGTAGACGATATTAGATTACTTGCTTTTAAGCTCTTAAAAGCAGGGAATATTAAGGCCCTTATAGAGCAGGTAGCTAGCGCTCTAGAGTAGAGTATAGACAAAGGCATTACCTTTAATACTAAGAAGTTAGAACTTATATACTTCTTCTATAAAAGGAAGTAAAAAGAGAGAGGTATCTAGCCCTCTCTCTCTATTATAGTTGAAGAGAAGACAATAGAACCTATATAAGAGCTTAGATAGCTTAGTATCTTCTTTAACCCCTGTCTTATATTCTATAGCTACGTTAAAAGAATAGCAAGTAAGGCTACACTTATAGCTAATACTCTTAAAGGAATAATAAATATAATAAGAGGCTTACCTCCTTATCTGCTTAAGTAAGCTACTACTACTTCTATCCTCTTAATCGCCTACTTTGAATACGAGACCTAGTACTCTAGTCGAACAAGAGAGGAAACAGGCTAAGTAGGCTCTATAAATAACTAGATCGGCCGCTATCTAACTCTCTTAGATAGAGTAGTATCAAAGTATACTAGGATTATCCTTCTAGTCTATAAGACTACCTCTACCTTAGTACTCCTTATAGAATCTAGCCTCTTAGCTACTAAAATTACTCTTATAATAAAAAGCAGAGTATTTAAAGCTAGAACTCGCCGACTCGACTTAGCTCACCCGCTTAAACAATGTATAAATAACTCTTACTTAAAGGCTAGGCTTATTTACCGCTCTTCTAAACCTCTCTCTCTCTTAGAAGAAATCGATCTAATATAAGACCTCTTATAGAATAGAGGGTTTAACTAATAGGCCCGCCTTCTTAAGGTAGTAGGTCTAAGCCTAGTAGTAATAAGGACTCCTATAAAGCTAAATTCCTTGAATTCCTTACCTCTGTCTTACCTATAGACCTAGTTATATTTACCGACGGCTCTTGTTTAGATAACAAAAGTACTAGTAGCGGCGTATGTCTTATAAGAGGAGAGGTTGTTCTAAACACAAGGCTCTTCCTCTTTAGTAAAACATTAGAGATATATAACATAGAAGCTAAAGCTGCCTTATATAGTCTAGAACTAGCCCTAGACTCCTCTTTCTAGGCCTCGGCTACGAAATACTAGATTTGCCTCGACAACCTCGAAGCTATACTATAACTAACCTACTAGTCTTATAACACGTTATAAGAGACCTTTAATAAGGTATACAGCTTTACTCAGCTATACCCGGGGAAGATTTAGATAAGGTAGTTCCCTAGTTATATAGGAATCCGTAGTAACGAAATAGCCGACAAAGCTACAGATAAAGCAGCTCGAACACCCTCTTCTAGTTCCTCTCTACTCTATACTACTACACTTAAGAGAGAGGTTAAAGAGACAGAGATCAGGCTCGTAAATCAGCTCTAGTAGACAACGCTCCTAGATACCTATAAAAACCTAGGACTTACTTCCTAGCTTTTAAAACCTAAAACTCTCTAGCTACTAAGAGAGGTCCTAGCTTAGCTAATTATAGCTTAAACTAGCTACGGAGACTTCACAGTATACTATCTTCGCTTCTTCCACCTTAATACGTTACTAGAAGCAGGGAATTATAAGTATAAAAGAGCTAAAACACAATTCTACCTACTCTTCTATAGGCTAGCTAATAACAAAGATCTAAGGCTATTAGCTAAGGCGGAGGGAAAACCTTATCTTCTATTCAGACCCGGCTATAAGAAACTCTTTAACAAGGTCTACGCTAAAACTAAGTTCTTTACAAAAATCTATTCTTTAAGATAGCTTAACTCTTCTTTCCTTTTCTTTCTTTTTCTTTATATATATATCCTCTTTGTCTTTCTCTAATTCTATAAATTAATTAAGAATAAGAGCTGTTTCGAAAGTAGAGCTTCTTTTTAAACTGTCTCTTATAAATTAGCTTACTCGTTTACTATCTCTATAGCCTAGAGCACCCCTCTAGCGTTATTTGCTCTCTTTTAAGACTCTTTTAAGACTTAGCCTACGCGAGCTATTCTCTGTTTAACGTTAAATAGAAATAAATAAATAAATAATAAAGCTTTCTACGAATTGTCTTTATAGCTAAGACTTCTTCTACTTCCTACTCTTCCTAATCTATAACTTATATTAGCAGAGGTAGCTCGTTTACCTATCTAGGTAATAGATCTATAACGGCTTTATAGAGTAGTAATAGGTAGAATACAGAGTATATATAGAAGTAGTCTAGTAATTCGAGCTAGAAAGAGTAGCTTTTATAGGCTATAATCTAGAATAGACCCTCGTTTTATCTATCTAGCTTATAGCTTAGCTAGTCTATCTTCTAATTACTAGTTAATATCTAAACAAAGTCGTCTACGTTAAAGTCTACTACTCTTTAAGTCTGGTTTATAGACTTAGTATAGCGCTCTTATACTTTACTTACTAATTCCTTTACTATAGTCTAAGTATCGTATATTCTTCGTACTAGTGTCTTTGTATCTATCTAGTTTAGCTGTTTATATATAGTTATAAGTTTATCTAGGCGATTCTAGTTAAAGAACGTAGTAGCTACGTATTTATTAATTACTTTAAAGAGCGAAAGCCTTTCTAGACTCTTATATAGAAGTATAAGCTAGGCATAGTCTAAAATAGAGACAAGTTCGCTCTAGTTATTCTAGTAGTAATTAATAAAAGACTATAAGCGTTGATTAATCTATTAGTTTATTATTTTAGTTTATCTATTAGTCTAAGAGTAGAAAGCAGTAGATAGCTTAAGCTTTATATTAAGGATTCTATAGAATTCGAACTAGAAAGAAGAGACAAACTATAGTCTATAGTCTAAAATAATACTTTATAAATAGCTATAGATTTAATATATCTATATAACGTATATTTAAGCTATATCTTATACTATAACTGTCTTTAGATAGAGGATCGAGAATAGTTACTTAGTTAGACGATCTATACCTACTTATAAGGTATTATAACCTTACTTATTAGTAGAGAAAGACTTATAGTCTATAGTAATATATTACTAGAGACGCTCTAAGACTAGTAATAGATATAAAAAGCTAGGTTTATAGTTATAAGATACTATAGTACGTTAATAGTCTCCGTAGTTACTAATATAGGTTTATATAGACGTTTGTAAACCTTTCTACTAATATCTATAAGCGAGGATAGCTACTGTTTTTATCTGTCTAGAGTAAGCTATAGAGACTTATATATAAGCCTCGTAGATTAGGTCTATTTATAAGGTTTCTTAATCTAGAACTACGAGTCTCTTTTACTAAAGAAGTAATCTATTCTCTATTATCTAGTTCTAGTCTTCGCGAGTAGCTTTTGTCTAGTCTTCTTCTAAGTCTAGAGAGTTATAATTAATATTATTATTATTATAATTCTTACGCTACGTAGGCTATAGGCCGAGCTCTAAGAGTAAGTAGTATATCTTCTAATCTTGTTTAAGATATAGGTAAAAATAAGCTCTAAAGACGAGTTACTAAAGACGAGTTAAAGTAGTCTTATAATATTCTACTCTTCTTCTTAGCTTCTTATCTAGGTAGCTGTTTACGCTTTTTCCGTAACCGGCGTAATACTCCTCTCTGTCTATATAGATCTCTACTGTCTACTTAATAGCTAAAAAAGGCACTATTATACGCTTTAAAAGCTATAATATAGAGTATCTATTTCTCTATCGAACGAGCTTATTATTATCTAACGCTTCTCTCTTATTTCTACCTACTACTAACTAATTCCTCTATCTTATATTTGTGATTCCTCTTCTAATATACGTGTGTCTTTAAGCGTTGTTCTCTCTATCCTAGAGAAGAGGTAAGTAGTCTCTTCTAAATCAGGGTATAAGACGCCTCGATAGAGTTTCCCTCTCTTAGACACGTATACTTCGAATACCCTTCTTATATACTACCTATCTAGCAGTAGGTAGAGGCGAGGCACCTGTCTCGAGGTCGAGGTCTAACGTTTGTCGAGCCTTTAGTAGAATATAGTATAACGTAATCTATTACCGAGCTACGTATATTACCGAGCTATATACTTTTACTAACTTCTACTACTTCAAAATATAATAAATCAACTATAACAATAGATAAAACTTATTACTCTTCGGATTCTAATAAGCTAGATATATCTATAAGTTCTTAACAAGTTCACGTATTATAACTAGTCTTTCTATAAGTACTATAACGTCGCGTAGTTGAAATCCCTTCCTTACGATTTACTCTTCTAAAGCGCTTATTACGTCGTATCTCCTTATTTACTTCGTCTTAAGCTATAATATCGTATATATCCTCTATAGTAAGTATACCTTAACAGATACGATTCTTTTTAGCTCTGCGATGCTTAGAAAGTGCCTTATTTACCGCTCGAAGTATACGTAGCTCGGTATTAACAAGAGTTAATTTATAAGCTAAATACTTTATATCTTTAGCTAACGAAGCAATAGTTTGAAAAAGAGGAGTAGGCGAGCTTCCTTAATAATAGGTAATATAATCTCTAACTAAAGTCGTTTACGAAAGAGCTTCTATTAGGTTATAAGAGGTCTACGAAACCTAAAGGTCTGCTTTAACAGAAGAGAGGCTAGTAGGCGTTAGAGTTTATAACTTTATATCTAACTTCGATATAACTACTTAAGAGTTAAAAGGTATTAATCTAGCCTTATAGAATCTAGCCTAACTGTTTATAGAAGTAATTAACTTAATATACACTTGTTTAAAAGCTATAAGGAACTCGACCTTAGTAATATAATTAATATACGCTTTTATAAACCCTTCGATTTCTTAACTATACTTCTGCTTAAGAATAGTAAAACACCTGATATTAAGTAGCTAGGTTAAATAAGAAGAATATAGAGGTAATCTAAGAGTTATAATATTATAAGACTTATAATATTCTTAAAATTCTACTGATTTATAACTCTTATATCTATCTAAAACTAATATACGATATAGACTCTTAGCTTAAGTAGTAGTATATTTATTAAAGTGTTTTAACTATTCTAGACCTATCTTATTATTTATCTAACTATTATTCATAGGTTTAATAACCTAATCGTAAGAGAGGCTAGTTTCGGAATACTAATTCGTAAGATAATTAGTATCTTAAATAACAAGGAATAGAGGGATACTCCTATCTTTGCTATTAATTATAATAATTACTATCGCCTATTCTCGATTACCTAGTTAAACTACTTTACTCTTACTACGTCGATTAGTATAAGTAATAACTATTCTAGGATAGATTTAATTTATTATAAAGTCGGTTTTATCAAAGTTATAGAAATCGCTATCTACTATACTATATTTCGCCTATATATTCTCTACTAGTTAAAACCACGTACTAATTAACTTAGGATCTTCGTATAAGGCTCTTTAAAAGTCGTAAACGCGATTAAAACACGTCTTTAGCTCTAGTTATTAAACTACGAATCGTTCTACCTAGCGCTTTCTAACACGTTTTATTCTACGTATCTTAAGAAGGTAATTCGCTATATCTTCTATATTAGCTAGCCGAGGCAAAAACCCTCTAGAATCTTAATTAAATATATGTCGAATAATTGTTTCCTTCTTTAATTTCGTTAGCTTTAAATAATTAGGTTTAGTATTACTACGAGAAGGTTAGTTATTTATTCTAAGACGAAGAGTAGATTTAGGAACTTTGTAGATTTTTATAGCGTTTCTATAGCTTAATTTTCGTTTAGATGTTCGAATAGCTTTAATAGCTAATATAATTCGTACTTCTTAAGTTTAGACTTATATTATAGAAGAAGAAAACGTGTATTAAAGTAGTAGAGTAGTAAATTCGGTAAAAGTACGTAGCTCGGTAATATACGTAGCTCGGTGATAGATTACGTTATATTATTATTATAATCTATAAATTAGCTCTACGTAGCCTCTGTCTTATTCTTAACTTACGTCTAAGTCTCGTCTACGTTAGCTATATCTTCTTATAATACTTCGTTTAGATATAGCTCGAGGGGTTAGTATAGTAATTATATAAATAAGATCTTCGTATCGGTTTTGTTATTATTATCGCTGTTATAAAAACTCTACTTTCCTAGCTTTACCGCTAGTTCTACAGTCGTACTACGACGGCGACGACGATAATCTCTTTCCTCCTCTTATACGACTCTTATTAGCTCTTCGATAATATAATCGAAGGTTCGTAGCCAGCGCCTCGTATAGGCTAAGTTCGACTTTACTAGCTTATAATTAATAATAAGTAACTAGAGCTAGTATTATTAAAGGTTCTAATTAGATAGTAATATATAGATCTAACTAATTAGATATAAGTAGAGTTTATTATCTTATAAACGCTTTTAAGTTATTCTATAGACTAATATCTTACTCTTAGTATATTAGTATATCTGTCTTTTCGTTTTACTTACTAGCTTAAAATATAATTATAAAGTAGAATTCTAATAGAAACTCTACTTATCTCGCTTACTACTAGTTTAAGGTTTTAGAGGTTATAAAGTACTTTAAAGTCTTATAATTAGTAAAGACTTTAATCTAAGAGCTAGTTTAAGCGAGATCTACTCGCTATTATTTAAAAGAGTAGATAATAGCTAATATCTTCTTATTATAGATTTAGTAATTAAGCTTAGTAGAGTTTATTATCTTTAAGAAGCACTTTATAAGTCTCTACGATTTAGTTTTAGATATACGTTATAATATTATAGCTATAACTACTTTATTAGAAGCGTTAGTCTCGACTATAGTCTCTAAATCAGCTATGAAGTAGTATAAGAGAGGTGTAGTAACTAAGGCTTCTTTTAGTATATTAAAAGCCTTCTTATAGTCTAAGTTAAAATTAAATAATACTTTCTTACTTATAAAGTAGTTTAGTAGATAAGTAATCTATCTATAATCCTAAATAAAACGTTAGTAAAAGTTATAAAAACCTAGGAAGAACTAAATACTCTTAATAGTACTAGGATATTTCTAAGAAATAATTACTGAGATCTTCTCTAGATCGACTTCGATACTATCTATAAAGATAATAAAACTAAGATACTTCGTATAAGTAACGTAGAACTCTGTCTTCTTAATATCTACTTATAGTCTAGCTTTATAAAGCTGTTCTAAGACCTTATAAACGTGTTTAACGTGTTTAAGCTCGTTATTAGAATATATAAGAATATTATTAAGATAAGCTATATAAAAGTTATCGAAATACTCTATAAGAACGCTATTTATATATCTCTAGTATATAGTAGAACTATTAGTTAAGCTAAAAGATAATATCTTATATTTAAATATACTATAACAGGTCTAGAAGGTTATAAGCTCTTTAGAGTCTAGATCTATTTAAATATAGTTAAAAGCTTAACGAATATCGAGCTTTATAAAGATTTTAGTACTAGTAATTTATATAAGAGTTTTGTCGATTAGTAGAAGAGAGTACTAGTTCTTACGTATAAGAATATTAAGTTTATAGTAGTTGATATAGAGCTATAAGCTTCTGTCTAGCTTCTTTATAAACAGTACTAGAGAAGCGAAAGAGACGTAGCTAGGAATAATAAACCCTTTATTAAGATTATCGAGAATATACTACTTAATAGCTAGAAGTTCCTTAGTTGTTATCCTATATAGTAGACTATATAAGAGAGTATTTAAGCTTATAAGCTCGATTTTATAATTAACTTAGTTCTATAGCAGAGGAAGCTTATCTAAAGCTCTCTTAGAAAAGATATTCTTAAATACTATATATTCCTAGTAAACGTTCTATTCTACTAGTTGTTTATCTAAAGCGTAATCTACGAAAGAGAGCTCTATATATAACCTGTTTATAAGAGTATAATCGATCTCTTATAAACTAGTAGTAAAGACTTCGTTATCGCGCTTTTAAAAGTTAAGTTAGAAAGCAGCAGCTCTAATATAATAGATATTAATAACGAAGTCTTCCGTAGGTTTATAGGTGTCTATAAGCGAGTCTTTCGTAAGCGAGCTTATAGCTGCTTTTGAACGTTTTCCTAAGAACTAGCGACGTTGCTAGCGGTTAGAAATAAGAACCTGTATTCCGTTCCTAGTAGAGACGAGGTCTTACTAAAAGCTTTCGTCTAGAATTTTCTTAATAGTAATTAGTAGCGGGGTTTAGCGTTGGTACTAGCCTCGGAGTAGTATCGAGTAAATTAATATAGGTTCCTTCGTAGTCTTCTAGTAAAGGTTATAGTACTCTATATCCTTCTAAGTCTAGAGGTCTAGTAGAGAGACAGTTATCGATTCCCTAGTAATAGATACTAAGTAATTAAATCAGCGGACTAGAGGAAGGGATTCTAGCTACTTAATCTTATAGCTATAGACTACTAACTTTACGTTTACGTTTATAAGCTATTAATAACTAATAATAATATCGTATCTGCTAATATTAGTAATTAGAAAGAGAGTATTAGTAAACTATTATTTATTAATACCTAGTATTAAGCAAATAATACGAGTAATTACTAGCTCTTTATATCTATTAAAACCTATAATTAATATTATATAAGATAGCTCTTCTATAGCCTATTTATAATATTAACTTAACTAGTTAGCTAAAGCTATATTAATAAATAACTATCTATTTACTCTAGTATTAATAAGTCTAGTAGTATTAAAAGTATATCTATTCTTAATCAACGTATATATAGTTATAAAAGCCTTTCTACTTATTATATAACTTAGATTAAGAGATTAAGATCTAAGTTTGTTTTACTCTAAAGAGAAGACTTGCTTTAGAGCGATTCTTTTCCTAGGTTCTTATAAACGAGTTTCTTATTAGCTGATTCTTTACTAGACGCTTGTAAATCTATATATAAACTCTTAGCTTCTTTCTATAGTAGCTTAATAGCCGTAGAAAGTTTTTAAAGAAAAGAGTATTTATTCGTATAATACCTGGTTTTATTATAATTATAGTAAAGAACGTCTGCTATATCTCTAGTAGGAGTTATACTCTTATAAGCAGGGAAAGAGGCTTTATAGTCTATAACTAGTAGATAACTAATAGTAGTATAGAGAGCTAGAAGTAGGTAAGCTAATCTATAAGTAGTAGAGAGATCTCTAGTAGGTAGGCGATAGTTATAGTAAGCTATAAGGCTTTCTTAATCGTTACTCTATTTTAATAGACAGAGTAATAGTAGTGTTACGAATCACGTGCTAGCACGTGACTAGGTAAAGTCTAGGCGGCGCTCTAATAGGATAAACACTATTATAACTCTAAAGAGAAAGAAAAGGATTAAATATAGTAGAATATATAATCCTAGGATCTTATTATAGTTATATTACGTAACTCTGTTAGAAATAGTTAGGTAATAGAGTCTAGTTTTAAGAAGCTCTAGAAATAGAGTCGGACTCTATCTTCGGAACTCCTGCTAAGTAGGACTCTAATATAAACGAAGGTTCTATATAAGACTAGTACGTCTGTTATTAGATAGGAGCTTTATACTTAACTTTAGTTATTAATCTTATTATCTTATTTAATATCTTTAATATAAGTAACGAGTTCACTTCTAAGTAAACAACCTAGCGTATCTATACTTCTTACCTATATACTAACCTTCGAGACTTAGTTATCTTTGTTTAGTTCGTTTAAGTTTTATTATACTTTAAGTATCTGCTTAGAAGTTTAGTCGCTATAGCTCTAGTAACCCCCGCTGCTACTAATCCAAATACTAGTCGAGTTAATATTATAGAAACATCTAGAAGTGCTACTAGAAGAACACCTACTAGTATATAATTACCTAGGAACGACGATAATATTAATATACTAGACGTCTCTAAGCTCTATAAGGTTGAAGTACTTGAAACTATTAAAGTTAAGATACTAGATATATATTATAAGAAGCGAAAGGAACTCGACTTATTCCTTCTCTAAATAGATATCTACTTTAACTTTAATTCTAATAAATTCGAAGGTAATTATAATTCGCGAACTATCTTTACTATCTCCTACTTAAGAGGATTAGTACTAGAATAGGCTTAGCTATATCTTAAAGATTTCTTTAAGAATAAGAATAAAGATAGAAAGATAGAATTAACTAAGATTATATTTAAATCTTAGAGAGGATTTAAAGTAACTATTAGAAAAGTCTTTAGAGACTTTAACGTTATCTAAACTGTTATATATAAGCTTTTAGATCTATACTAAACTAGATTAGTAATAGATTATACTAATAAATTCTAACGTTATAGAATAAAATCGAGATAGAATACTATCGCTCTTATAGAACTCTTTTATAGAGGATTAAAAGTATATATTTATAAAGAGATAGCTAAATAGAATATATAGTTCTTAACTATTATAGGTATAATTAAGGAAGTTGTCTAGTTAGATAACTGTTTATACGAATTTAGAAAGAGTAACCTTAGATATAGAGAAAAGAGTAGAGGGTTAGGAAAGTAGAAGCACTTCTATACTAAGTATAGTAAGGAGGTAAACGCTATATAGAAGAGAACCTTTCTAAAGAAAGAAGGACTTTCCTAAGAAGAGCGAAATCGTCGACACGAGTAGAACTTATATTATAACTATAGCCTCTTCGGTTATAGAGTAAATAAGTATAGTAAGAAGAAAGACTCTAAAGAAAAAAAACAGGTTAACGCTATAGTTTAAAAAGAAGTAGCTTTATTTAATAAAATTAAACTTATAGATAAAGAGCTTAAAGCTAGAGAATATAGTATATAGATTGAAATAGACGCTGTAGATATATCGGTAGACGCTATATATATATAGCTAGACGATAGAATCGAGTTATAAGCTAGTAGGGTTTAGGATACTAATAATAATAGAGATCTACTACTCGAAGAATATTATAATATATAGTTAGAAATAGATTACGAATTACCTCTTTAAGTAGAATACGAATCGCTACTATTAATAAGTTTATTAGAGTTATTAGAATTAGTATCTAACTTATTAGAGGTAGATCTAAGAATATATAAGCCTAAAGAAGACGAGACATAGGTATTTATTAGAACTTTTAAGAGAGGAAATAGATAGATATATATAGAAAACTAGAAACCTGATTTTTAGAGCTTATATTCTACTTAGAGGATTAACTCTATAGTTTTAACAACTTATATAATTGTTTAGAATAAATAAGACTAAGTAACAATAGTTAGTCTTATTACTAGAAGAGAAACCACTGAATTTAAGAAACCTAGACTAGAATAGGTAGTGCTAAACGACTACCTAGAGAAGAGGGACTTGTAGACGGTTATTAGTCTAAAGAATAACATCGCTAAATAGTAGTAGTATTATCTAGAAGAATTTAACGAATATAATAGATATTTAAAGTTAGACATTACTACCTACCTACCTAGTTAAGACTATAAGTTAGAAATTAATAAGAAATATTAGGTATTAAGAGTAGAAAAGGGAATAGCGATACTATTTAAGAGATTAAGAGATTAGCGAATATTTAGAGTTATTTAAGTAAACCTCTAGGCTACTCTAATCTAGGAATTTCACTAACTAAAAGAAGGTAAATAATAGATTACTAAAACCTTATAAGGAATAACTATTAAATAGGTTTAGTATAAACTATATACTATATTAGACTAGTTAATAGAGAGATGTTTTATTAGAACCCTTCTAGAACTAGAGAGAACTATAGAAGATAGTCTAATATATTTAGTAGCCTTTTCTAATAATAAAAAGGTGATATTCTTTCTAAGCTCTTTAAAAGAAGATAATAGTAAAAGAAGATTTAAGGTTTATTATATTAAACCAGAGCTCTACTATCTAATAGTTAGAGAATTATAGTTTATAGAAACTATAAACAAAACTATAGGTAATTAGATACGATATTATCTAAACGTTATATCCTATAAGTCTATAGAAAAACGATTTATTAGAACTCTACTAGAACTAAGATAAATTATAGAATATAGAGTAAAATATAAGATAGTTTCTATAACGTAGTATACTAGAACCTCGTAATTATTAGAACCTTGTGAATTTTTTCCTACTCTACTACTTTAAAATATAATAAAACTACTATAACATATTAAATTAATTAAAACTACTTAGAATCTAATAAACTAGATATATCTACAACTTCTTAACACGTCTATGTATTATAACTAGTTTTTCTATAAGTGCTATAACGTTGCTAAGTCGTTTGTTCTTCATCTTCTCTACTCTCTCTAGAGCGCTTGTTACGTCGAACCTGCTCCTCTGTATTCTTCTAGGCTAATCCGTCCTATATATCCTCTATAGTAAGTACACCTCCTTCTTAGACACGGGTATTTTTAGCTCTCCGGCGTTTGCTAAGAGCTTTATTTACTATTCGAAGTATATAGACCTCAGCTAATAAGAGGGTTACCTTATAAGCTAATCGCTCTATACCTTTTGCTAATAAAGCGATTATCTAGAAAATAGATGTTAGCGAGCTTTCTTAGTAACGAGTAATACGATCCTTAATAAGAGTTAATTACAAAAGAGCTTTAGAAGAGTTACGAGGAGTCTAGGAGACCTAAGGGGTAGCGTCGGCAGAGAGGGGTCCGGTAGGTATAAGAGTCCGTAACTTAATATTAAGCTTTAAGATTATAGTCTAGGGTTCTAGAGGCACTAGACCAGCTCTACAGAACCCAGCTTTAGCGTTTTAGGTTGTTATTAACTAGTTATAAGCTATATAAAACGTAAGAAAGAACTCGACCTTAGTAATATAGTTTATATAAGCCTTAATAAAGGTCTCGATTTAACGCTCGTATATACGTTTAAGAATACTAAAACATCTAACGTCGAGTAGCTAGGTTAGATAAGACAAATAAGAAGGTAGGTAAAGAGTAATAATATTATATAACTTATAATACTCTTAGAATACTACTGATTTATAACTCTTATGCCTATCTAGAACTAACATTCGATATAGCCCTTTTATATAACCACGAGTATACTTATCGAAGTATTCTAGCTATTCTAAGCCCGTCTTATTATTAGTCTATCTATTACTAGTTGGTTTAATAACCTAGTTATTAGGAAGACCGCCCTTAGTATACTAACTAGCAAGGTGATTTTTCCCTTAAACTACTAAGAATAGAGGGATGCTTAAACCCTCTCTATTAATATAGACAATTGCTATAGTCTATTCCCGATTACCTAGCTAGACAGCCTTATCTCTGCCACGTCGATTAACACGTGTAATAACTATTCTAGCGTAAATAACACCTATTATAAAACCAGTCTCGTCAAAGTTATAGAAATCGCAGTCTTAGATCCTATATTTCGCTTATATATTCTCTACTAGTTGAAACCACGCGCTAATTAGCTTAGGATCTTTGTACAAGGCTCTTTAGAAATCGTAAACGCGATTAAAACGCGTCTTTAGTTCTAGACGTTGTTATATAAATCGTTATACTTAGTTCTTTCTAACGCGTTATCCTCTACGTAACTCGAGTATATAATTTACTATATCTTCTACACTACCTAGTTAGAGCGCAAATCCTCTCGTATCTAGATTAAGTATATTTTAAATAATCACCTTCTCTTCTATTATAGTTATTTTATAATTTACTAGCCGGCGTTCGCTAAGAGTAGTTCAACCAGCTATTCTATTAGTAAGTGTAGAATAAGAGACTCTATATAGCTTCGCAGCTTTACTACGGTTTATTCGTTTAGATAATCGAATAGCTTCGATAGCTAGGATAATTCGAGCTTCTTAGGTTTAAGATTCTATTAGGTAGTTGTTAAGAAAACGCGTGTTAAAGTTAGAGGTAGTAGGGTAGGGAAAAAATTCACAAGGTTCTAATAATCACGAGGTCCTAGTATACCACGTTATAGGTTTGTAATTATAACTATAAGGCTAGAACGAGGTTAGTACTACCTCTTCTAAGATACTAGAACATCTTATCTAGAGTCCTCTATAGGTTAGTAAACCAGCTAATAACGAAATACCTATATAGTATAGAGAATTTAAAGCGTTGTTCGAAAACCTAGAAGACTTACGAGCCTTACTAGAACATCGCCTATAAGATTATAAGATTAGATTAAAAGAGAGTTATTATCTCTTAAAGTAGAAGCTTCGGTTATATAACTAGAAAAGCCTATAGAGAATAGAAAGTTATATAAAGAAAGGTATTAAAAAGAGATATATTAGAAAATCTAAATCGCTAATTACTATAAATATACTTATTATTAAGAAAAAAGACAACTTAGAAGAGAGAGTATATGTTAATTACTAAGAAGTAAATTATACTATAGTTAAGAACGCTTATCCGCTACTACCTAGCTAATACTTATAAGATAAGTTAGGTAAAGTAGTACGGTTTACGAAACTAGATTAATAAAACGCTTATAGACTTATATAAATAAAAGTTAGAGATAAATAGAAAATAGTATTCGCTTTACTATTAGGTCTTTATAAATATATAGTTATACTATTTAGACTATATAATATACTAGCTATATATTAGAGATAAAATAATAACATTTTAAGAGATCTTCTAAGAGTAATAGTAATCTATTATCTAGATAATATCTTAATCTTCTTAGAAGAAGAAGAAGAATACGAAGAATATATTAAAGAAGTTCTATAACGACTTATAAAAGTAGACTCTTAATTGAAACTCTTAAAATACGAGTTCGAAGTAACTTAGACACTTTTCCTAGAATAAGTATTTAGTCTAGAGAAAATAGAAATAGATCTAGTAAAGATCTAAGACATCTTAAACTAGAAGTTACTAGAGAATATAAAAGATATATAGTCCTTTTTTAGATTTGTAAACTTCTGTTATCTGTTTATTAGAGACTATATAAAGATTACTAAACTAATATTAGTACTAGTAAAAAAGGCTATTAAGTTTATATAGAATAAACAGGCTAAGGATGCTTTTTAGAAGATTAAAGCAAGGTTTATAGAAAAACCTATTCTATACGATTTTAATATAAATAAGCCTAGTACAATTGAAATAGATACCTTAGATATAGTAGTAAGTACGATTTATTTATAACTAAATAATAAAGGAAAACTTATATCTATTATATATTATTCTAAAACATTTAATCTAGTATAATAAAACTATAGTATCTTTAACAAAGAATTACTTACTATAGTATTAGCTTTAGAATACTAGAGAATTTATTTATAGCTAGTAAAATACTAAGTTATAGTTCTATCTAACTACGAGAACCTTAGAACGTTTATAACAACCAAGGAACTTATAACTAGACAGTTAGCTAGATAGGTAGAGATATTAGAAGGTTTTAATATTATTATTTATTATATAAAAGGAACGTTAAATACTCGAGCTAATACTCTTAGCTAGAAACCCGGGTATAAAGAGAATAAGGAATTTAAGAAGATTATAATCTTAAAAACTCTTGAAAATAGAGACTTAGCCTCTACGATTTATAAAATCGCTGCTATAAGAGATAAAGATCCTTAGTAGAAAAAGATATAGTAAGTATAAGAGAAAAATTAGCCGGAGTTAGCTAAATAGGAGGATATACTATCTAACCTAGTTTAAGAAAGAGATTTTACTAATATTTATTATACTATAAATAAGTATAATAATAGAAAAAGATATAAAAACGGAAAGTTATAAGTTCTAGATTTATATATAAGAGAATTTATTAAAGAATATTATTTAGTACTAGCTTATAGATATTAGAGAGTTTGTTAAACTCTCTAGAGAATAAAATAATACTACTATATTAATCGATTATCTATAATAGTTAAAGAAGTAATAGTAGAATATAATATCTATACTAGAAATAAGGCTTCCTACTATACTCCTTATAAACAGATAAATACTACTCTAATACTATAGATATCTTAGAAATTAATATCTTAGGATTTTATTATTAAACTTCTAAAATCTAAAGATCTAATAATAAGAGTTAAGTATAACTCGATTCTAGTTATTATAGAACGACTTACGAAATATATAATTTTAGTACTATATATAGAGTTAAGTATAGCTAAGGAATTAGTATTCGTATTTCTTAAAGAAGTAGTTTTAAGACATAGACTACTAGAAGAAATACTCTTAGATAGAGATAAACTCTTTACCTCTAAATTTTAGATTACTCTTATAAAACGATTAGGTACGAAAGAAAGCTCTTAATAGCTTTTTACTCTTAGATAAATAGAGGAAACGAACAGATAAATCAAGTAGTTAAAATATACCTTTGTTATTATATAAACTACTAGTAAAACAACTATATAGAACTACTGTCTCTAGTATAGTTTACTTATAATAGTTTAGTAATAGAAATAACACTTATTATACTATTCTATACTAACTTTAGATATAAATTAACAGTATATTAAGAACCGCTGTCTATAACTATTAATAACTAACTTACTTATATTTAGGTTTTGAAAATTAAGAGGTTATATAAAGAACTTATAGAGGACCTGTAGTTTATTACTAAGCGGAATATATACTACTATAATAAACGACATAGTTAGAAGCTAATACTAAAAAAGAGAGATAAAGTCTACTTAGTATAGAAAAATATTAATATAAAAAGACTAAGTAATAAACTAGACTATAAGAAACTTAGACTATTTAAAATTAAACGAGCTAGAGGACCTTCGAATTATAAATTAGCGCTACTAAGAATAATAAATATCTATGTAACAAACCTAATCTGCTAGCCCTCTAGTAGTTATTCTTACCTGTAGTATACACAGATATAGCGGATAATCAGAGAAGTAAGAGGTGGTTTAATTAAAGATCTAAAGCTACAGAAGAGAAGAGAAGGAAAGAGGAGACTTCTAGAGGTCCTATAATATAGAGATAGCTAAGGAATCGATAAGTTATAGGAATGTCGATCCGTTTGTAGAAATGGTTCCTAGCTAGGCTAGGAATAGCAGACTTTACAGACGCCGGCGAGCAGCCGTACACGAGTCACGTGCTCGGCGGTGGCCAGGTCCGTAACATTACCCCCCTCTTTAAGTAGAGCTCGCCCGCGAGCTCTGAACCTACTACTCTATAGGTAATTTATCCTCG
Organism: Calycina herbarum; assembly: GCA_001414485.1. Lineage (NCBI taxonomy): Eukaryota > Fungi > Ascomycota > Leotiomycetes > Helotiales > Pezizellaceae > Calycina > Calycina herbarum. Next base: position 112,404 of record LLEY01000169.1, on the reverse strand, counting down.
TTCTTATAATATTCCAGCTCGTCTATACTATCTTCCCAGCTCTGTAACTATTCTACTAAGTACCTAGGAGGCCCTAGAAGAGAAGGATTTAGAGCGTGAAACTCTTAAAACTTATATAAGTAGCTTATAAAGTTAGAAGCTAGGTACTAGGCCGGGTCTGGCTCGCTTTATATCTATTAAACCCGGTATTATAATTTTCTATAATAGTCTCTAGAAGCTAGTACTTAGTCTACATTCTATTCGTTATACCCGTTAACTATAATAGGTAGTCCTAGTTCCTATAGCTAGCCTAGTAGTAGATTATTAGAAGCTTTACGAAGCTTGTCTATAGAGATTATAGACTATATTTTAATTATCGGAGACAGGTCGACCTAGAAAGCGTTTCTAACCTTTTCTAAGACTATATATAGACTAGCTATCTACTGGTCGAGCTTACAGCTTAGGCGGTCTATATTCTACGTCTTTGTTAATACGTAGACCTTATTACTCGTAGTAAAGTCTACTAGTCGCCGGTGCTTGTTTGCTTACTTACACTAGCGTTCCTAAGCAGCCTTAATTCTCTTACAGGCGGTTTCCTAGGCGCTATATATATAGGTTACGTATACAACTGCTTCGTCTCGTGAAAGCTGTTTACGGACGCTTATTAGCTCTTCCAGGCTCTAGCGGACCTAATCAAAGCTAGTACGTGGCACGTAACTAAGCTCGATTTATATAGGCGGAAGAGTCGTCGAGTCCTAGGGAAGTGTAGCTTAAGCATAGTCTATAATCGGTATTAGTTTAGACTAGTTATCTTAATAGTAGTTTATAAACGAGCGAAGGCGTTAGTTAATCTACTAGTTTATATTCTTAGTTTAACTGTCGGTTTATATATATACGGCCGTAGATAGCTTAATCTTAGTCTCTAGGATCTGATTAAACTCTTACTAGAACTCTAAGACGAATTACAGACCGCGGTTAGAGATAATAGTATCTGACGGTCTATAATAGCGCTATATACGGTCGAGGTAGATCTGCGTAGTCTTTTTTACGTCTATAGTCTTTAGATAAGAGATAGAGACAGATCTCTTACTTAGCCGACAGATAAAGATAATAATTATATCTATCCTAGACTTATTAGAAGGGAATTCCTTAAAATCAACTAATATATGTTGCTATAGGCGATCTAGGATAGGTAAGAGGTTGAGGAGTCTAGGGAGGCGGTCTCGTAGTACGTAAGAGCGATAGCAGGTCTAGCAGTTATAGACGAATCGTTGTATATCTAAACAAAGGTGCGGCTAGTAGTAGCGGTCTATAACTAGCTTTAGGGTCTTAGATTATCTAGGGTAGGCTACCGAGACTTGATTATAAACCTTGCTTAGTAAGTGTACTTTAAGATCGTCGTCCTTAGGTAGGATAAGCCGTTCTTAGTATAGCAGGAGGCTGTTATAGGTTGTCTAGCTAAGGCGTTCGTCCGTAGCGTACTAGCGGAGAGCGTTAAGGCCTGTACTCGTACGATTAGCCTATAGAATATCGTTAATTAAGTTGTATAGTCTGTCGGCTACTCTAACGGGTGTAATATCTATAGAAGGGTCTAAGTCTAGGTCTGTAATAATCCGCGAGTCGAGATTCTTAGGCTATAAGAGGACTTATATATAAGTAGATATCTTTATTACTATTTAACTATCTGCTTCTTAGTCTTAGTAAGTAAGGGAATCTGCTCGATTCTAGCTACTAGGCTTATAAGTAAGTAGGAAGTTAAATCGAGAGAGGGTTTTAGCCTAGTAGGCTTGTTAGCTAGATAAGGCTTTAGTTATTATAAAGTACTCGAGAGCTTTATAGTCTAAAACGACCCGTACCTAGTATAGAGACTCTTCGAGCTTAGGTCTCTAGGCTTCTAGAGAACGTATAATAGCTAGTATCTCTTTGTTATAAATCGAGTAGTTAATCTTAGTAGGTATTATTATCTTAGAGAAGTAAGCTATAAGGTGCTACTCTTAACTCAGCTATAACTAAAGGAGTATACTACTAAGAACGCTGTTAGAGAAATCGGTCTTAACTATAGACTTATATTACAGATTAAAGTATATAAGAAGAGGTATATTAATAAGCCGGGCCTTTAGCTTAGAGAAGGCGTCTTAATAAGCAGGTGTCTACTAAAACGGCTGGTCTTTACAAGTTAGAGCCGTTAACAGGCGTACGACTCGTCTATAGTTGAGAATAAACTTCCAGTAGAAGTTATAAAAGCTAAGAAAGGACTAAACACCGCAGACTATAATAGAGCGTTCCTAGTTATAGATCGTTTCTGTCTTTTCTAAGTCTACTTTAATCCTATTAGTACTTATATAAAAGCCTAGGTACTTTATATAAGTAACGTTAAACTTAGATTTCTTAATATTAGCTTATAAGCTAGCTTTACAAAGCTATAAAAGGACCTTATAGACGTGTTCTTAATAGTCTAGCTCGTTTTCAGAGTAAATAAGAATATCGTTAAAGTAAGTAGTATAAAAGTCGTCTAAATAGTCGAAGAGTACGTCGTTTATAAACTGTTAATATGTTATAGGTCTGTTAGTTAGTCTAAAAGGTATAACTTTATACTTATAGGCTCTATAACAGGTCTAGAACGTTGTTAGTTCCTTAGACTTAGAGTTAATCTAAATCTAGTGAAAAGCTTGTTATATATCTAGCTTTATAAAGATATAAGCCTTACCTAGATAAGTAAGAGTTTCGTTAATTAACAGAAGAGGATACTAGTCCTTATAAGTCAGGTTATTCAGCTTATAGTAATTAATATAGAACTGTAAAGAGCTGTTAGACTTCTTAACAAAGAGAATCGAGGCTATAAAAGGAGCTTAGCTAGCTTTAATAAAACCTTTATAAAGGTTCTTAATAAGGTATTATTTTATAGCCTAGAGCTCGTCTGTTAACTGGTGGCGGAGGGGGCTATAGGATAAGTCGTCTACGTTCTCGTCCGTAAGTTCGATCTTGTAGTTGTATAGGCGACGAGGGAGAAGAGTATCGGACGCAGCTTTGGAGAAAACGTCTACGAGATCCTAGTAGGCTCTAGGGAGGCTTTCTTAGACCTGTAAGTTGTCTTTTTAATCTATAAGCTTTTTTTCTATTAAGTAATCGATCTTATAAAGAGAGGTACTAAAGGCTGTAGCTTTAGTATCTTATAGGTTACAGCGATATATAACAGCACCGATAACAGCGATGTCTACCGGTGGTAGGTTAAGGCGTATATGTTTCAGGCGCGCTATAGAGGCTTTACGGATATCTAAACCTGTAAGAGCACGGTTTATATTTCGTAAGTTGTTTTAGCGGTCCTAGTACTCGCTGTGACGTACGGCTAGGGGTGTAGTAGGCGAGCGTGCTAGGATCCGAGGGACTAGCAGCTCGTCGACAAGGCTTACGGATAGTTGTAGGTCTTTCTAGTATTTGCGTATAACCTGTTCTTCTAGGGCCTAATCGCGGCGATCCACGTTAGCTTAGTGATCTAGGTTTAAGAGCCGAGTCTATAGGATCCTAGGATCTAGGAGGCGTAGCTGGACAAGGTTAGGAGAAGGAGGGAGATCTATAGGCTATATAAGTCGTTACTAGCGGGGGTTAAGTTATATATTAAGCTAGTTAAACTATATACGTCTAAGAATAAGGTCCTAATAGCTAGTATTAAGGAGGACTATAGAGACGTTGTACTGTTTACAGCTGTCTATATATAAGTAAAGAATAATATAGCGGTCTACGGACTGTCGACTCTGTCTATTAAAGCCGCGAACTATAATAGGAGTAGGAAGAGTATAAATAGTTAAAGAGAAGAAGCGAGCTAGCTCTTAAGCGAACTTTATACTAATAAGTATAAAGCTGTTTACTCTAGTATCAGCTAGAGCAGAGGTTTTAAATCCGTATCTATTATAGACTAAGTTATAAGAGACTATAAACTGTTTTCCTCTAAGTAGCTAACTTAGATCGATAGCTAACTAGCTAGGACCTCGGTAAAGCAAGCCTAGAGGGGAGACTTTCCCTAGACTTGGTCGTTTTCTAACTGTTCTAAGTCGGACGTAGGCTTCGTAAGCTTATTAACGTCTGTAATAGGCTTAGAGTTCTTAGGGCATTCGCGGGCATAGTACCCAGTCCTCTTATACTTGAAGCAGGCGTTATCCGGTTCTTTATAAGCAGGCGTTGGTTTACGTAATAGTCTGTAAAGGCGGGGGGGCGGGGCAGGGGAGGTTATACAGAACGTAGTTTAAGTAGTAGTGAAAGTTCTAGCTAGGCGGGAGGTAGTAGTAGCAGTTATAGGCTAGGGGATAAGACGAGCGGTCTATAAGTTGCTTCTATAGAGCTAAAGTCTTCGTAAGTTCTTATTAACAAGTCGACACTTGTTTACTAGGGCTGTACTTATAAGTAGGACGTCTAAGAATAGTAAGACAGACTATTATAGAGGTGGCGTAAGCTTATTATATAAGTCGGGCTGTAAGTCGTCTGTCGGGATCCGTCTAGTGCTTGTAAGGTATAAGAAGCGAGTATAGAAGGTTACGAAAGTCTCGTTATCTCTTATAACGAGCTAGCGGAATTCGATATAGGCGTTCTACGCTTTAAACAGGTTCTCTAAGATATCTATAAGATATACGATTATTTCTTTTATAGACTAAAACGGCTTAGGTCCCTTCTAGTAACGGGGCACGAGATACTTTTAAGTAATATCAGCTATATAGTTAAAAACGTAAGCTATCTTTGCTTCCTCTAGCTTAAACATAGAGGCGTTGATAAGGAACTTATTCTTAATCTAGATCTTCTAGTTATCGAAGGTTAGAGACGAGCTATCTGTTAAGGGCTTAGTATTCTTAAGCTTAACTATAAACGACCTATATTATCTAGTTTTAGACAGGGTATTCCCTCGTAGAGGGGTATAGACGTCGTCTAGTTGTTCTCGTAGTAGGCGGACCTGTTTTAGAGCTATAGCGAGCTGTTAAGCGTCCGTAGGCTAGTTAGCAGACATCGTTATAGACGACTTAGTTATAAGGATAGAGGGTATAGGTGGAAGAGCCCTAGACTCTTATATACGGTAGTGGGCGCGGGTACGCGGGGCTGTATAAGGCGCCGGTGGCATCTACAGGCGGTCTATATAGACCGTAGGTATCGTGTTAGAATCGCAACAGATATTCTAATCCTTCCTAGGAGTAGTAGTAAATAGAGAGAAGAAGGGAGCTTTAGATAATATAACAAACCTAATCTGCTAGCCCTCTGGTAGTTATCCTTACCTATAGTATATATAGGTGTAGTAGATAATTAGAGAAGTAAGAGGTGGTTTAATTAAAGATCTAAAGCTATAGAAGAGAAGAGAAGGAAAGAGGAGACTTCTAGAGGTTCTATAATATAGAGATAGCTAAGGAATCGATAAGTTATAAGAATGTCGATCCGTTTATAGAAATGGTTCCTAGCTAGGCTAGGAATAGCAGGCTTTGCGGACGCCGGCGAGCAGCCGTACGCGAGTCACGTGCTCGGCGGTGGCCAGGTCCGTAACAATCTATCTAGTATTCTATATATTCTTACTTAAACTAGTACTACTAGGAGCTCTACTAGCTCCGATTATAGAGATTTAACTAGTAAACCTAAATATAGAATACGAAGTTAAAAGAATTCTTAACTATAAACTTATTAGAGAATAAGTTAAGTATTTAGTTAAATAGTTAGATTACCTATATTTAGAGAATACTTAGGAACTAAGAAGTAATTTCAACTATTGTCTACTGAAACTTCAGGAGTTCTACTAACAAAACCTAGAGCTACCTAGAACTTAGGACTAGGGTTAGATAAAGAAATATTATTAGAAAGTACCTACTTAACAAAAGAGGCTATCTTAAAGACGGGAAACTACGAGGACTTAGAAAGAGAACTCGAAGAAGGAGAACTCGAGGAAGAGGGACTCGAAGGAGTAATAAAGAGTTGTTTACGTATAGAACTAAAGAAAAATTAATATATTAGTTTTCAAGAGTTAGAGAAAGGAATAACGAGATAGCCGAGACTATTATAGGACCTTTTTAACCGAATATACTTAGAATAACGAGAGGATTTAGAGAGCTCTAAAAAGCATCGATAAGACTGTTTTTAATAAAAAGAATAAGTTGTTACTAGACGTTATATAGATTCGATTTAAATAGTAAGAGCTAGACACTCTTTCTATTTAGTATAAGAGAAGGATATATTTATATATAGAGGAAGGTTAGTACCTATTTAACGATATATTTTAGAGTTGTATTCTAGTATAGAGACACGCTAGGCTAAGAAGGGGATAGTGTTACAAATCACGTGCTAGTACGTAACTAAGTAAAGTCTAGGTAGCGCTCTAATAGAATAAATACTATTATAACTCTAAAGGGAAAGAAAAGGATTAAATATAGTAGGATATATAATCCTAGGACCTTATTATAGTTATATTACGTAACTCGATTAGGAACAGTTAGGTAATAGAGTCTAGTTTTAAGAAGTCCTAGAAATAGAGTTAGACTCTATCTTTAGAACTCCTACTAAGCAGGACTCTAATATAAACGAAGGTTCTATATAAGACTAGCACGTCTGCTATTAGATAGGAGCTTCGTACTTAACTTTAGTTATTAATCTTATTATCTTATTTAATATCTTTGATATAAGTAACGAGTTTACTTCTAAGTAAACAACCCGGCGTATCTGTACTTCTTACCTATATACTAACCTTCGAGACTTAGTTATCTTTGTTTAGTTCGTTTAAGTTTCGTTATAAGTAGTTATACAGTTAGGTAAAAGTTGTTAGAAAGATATAGACTAGCGAAAAGCTTACTTAAAGCGTTAGTATAAGCTTCTAGTAAAGATCCTCAAGCTACTTACTTAATAGAATATAAGCTATAGTTATAAGACTTAAAAAGATAGCTTTGAAAATAGTAAAAGTCTTATCTTCTTATATTAAGAGTTTATAAAAGAGCTTATAAGCTTCTATAGTTTTATTACTATCTACGAATAAGGTATTTAGATATATAAGTATCTTAGTAATATCTATAAACGAGTTAGAAGAGTTAAAGTCTATTTATAGTTTAAAGTACTTTTATACTACTCTAAAAGTAGTAAGATAAACGTAAGTTTATCTTATTTATTCTTAAAGACGTTCTTTCTTATTTTACTAGCTAGGATAATATACTAAGTCTTATATAAAAGGGAAGTACTATTCTTAAGTTTCTTACTATCTTAGAACTTATAAGCGAAGCTGTTAAAGGAACTATATCAAGAACAGAAGTAGTTAGTTATAGCTTCCTAGAGTAACTATAAGAACTCTTAGCTAAGGAGAGAGTTGTCTCAGTTAGTTATAGGCTATAATAGAGTATTATAGTCTAAAAGCGCTTATAGCGACTTAACTTTAGCTTATAAGCGAGCGTTTTCGTCTATAGAAGGCTTACTTATAGTAGAAGAGACTAGGGTACTATCTACTTATAGAGGTTCTAGAGTAGTTTAAGATAAGCTACTAGGAGCCTTACTAGCTACTAGACTAGCAGAAGTCTTCTCTTTTCCACCCTTGTTACTACGAGTAGCTTTAGATATTATATTTGTAAAAAACGAAGAAGAGAAGAAAGAAGAAGAAGAAAGAAGGAGAAGGTTATAAAAAGGTTATATAAGCTGTTATAAGCGTGTCTTTTAAGGAGATAAGTTATAATTAAACCGTTATAACGTAGAGATTCTCGAGGGTTTCGTTTATAGAAGAGAGGCTGTTATAGACGAAGAAGGAGAGTTGTAATTATACTATTATAAGTATAAGATCTTCTAGCTATTATAAGCGTAGAATCTATATAATATTATAATTCTTTGTAAAGTAGTAAAGAGTATTAAGCTTTAAATAATATCTTAAACTATAACTGAAGGTAAAGGTATAAAAGTATATATATATAAATATAAGAATTTAAAGCTATAGTTCTATCTATAAAGGTAAGGCAGGTTATATACCTAGAGAAAAGAGGTTACTAAGTAAGTATAAACTATAAGGAGCTAAAAACTCGTATAAGCTATAAAGAGCTAGAATCACGTATAGCTGAGATCTCGCTATAGCTCTTATTATAGATCTACACATCTCGAGGTGATTACCGAGGTCACGTGCTTTGTCACGTGTATTCTTCCAGGTTACGGACCAGCGCCGTAATACCTTTTACCTATAGGTAGCTACCTAATCTAATGTCCTCTACTAGTAGTATAAATATATAAAAGTAAGACGTTTCTTTACTTAGATTCAGCTAATAAAAGGTTAAAGATATATAATACATGTCAAGGGTTACACCCGTGGAATAAGTCTCGGAGTACTCCAGCGACGCATTCACGTGACCTCGCTTGGCAACGCATGGACGTAATAGAACCTTCGAGAGTACCCTTGGTAGAACCCTCTAGAATAAGTTAACTGAGTATATAAGTTGGCAAGGACTCTAGCTTGGAAAGGATAATCGAATCTTCTTATATATAGATACCTCTGTAGTTTAATTCATTAGTATTTGCTACAAGTCCTAACATTAGATTCGATTCTTAAACTAATACTAGAACAACGGGCCTTTATAGTAATACTAGAACATATTAGGCTATTTTGGCAATACTAGAACATAACGGGCCTTTACAGCAACACTGGAACATATCGGGCCATTTTGGTAATACTAGAACTTAAGGGCCTTTATAGTAATACTAGAACTTACGGGCTATTTCACAGCATTTACGGAACTTACAGATAATAGGAGAACTATAAGAAGGCGGTATACTAAATCAGCTACCTACCTGGTTCTTATAATATGTTTAAGAGTAGCAGAATCAGTTAATATCTGCCTAAGAGGACGATCGTCTACGGATTACGAACAAGCAAAAGAAGGATAAGGAAGCTCGCTTATAGATAATCTATAATAATAATAAACCTAGGAAATCTCTTCCTCTGCTACTAGAATTCTATAGAGACTCGGATAAGCTAGAAGCTTGGTTATAATAAGTATAAGCTAAAATCGAAGTCGACTACTATAGATATACTAAATATGTTAAGTTTTAGGTACTTAACGGATCCTTACAGGGTAAGGCGCTCTATAGAATAGAAGCATAGGTACAGGAACAGGGTAAGCTAGAGCTAGCTAATAGTAGTGATTTCTTAGGTTAAGTAGAGTTTGTATTTAGAGACCTATAGGCTAAGGAAAGAGCGTAACGAAAGCTAGAATCCTTCTGCTAGGGCTTAAGACTATTCCTAGAGGTCTTTACGGAATAGTAAGCCTTACTTATAGAGTCTAGAGGAGGATCTTAGCTAGATAACGTAAAAAAGGTGTCTCTTAACCGAATCCTTAGTAACGAGTTAGTTAAGGCGATGATTATAGTTCCTTCTTAACCTAACTTCGAGTCTTACTACTCTATTATTAAAGAAACGGACGACTGCTTAAGGGCTTATAAAGCTCGAATATTAAGATCTAGGGCCTAGACTCTTCTAGAAACACTACAGACCTCTTAGAAACGCTCGACGGATACTATATAGCAGGTAACGAGCAGTAATATCGCTAACAGACCGAAAGTCACCTATAAGGCATCTATAGAGGGTATAGATTAGGAACCAGCACCTGCTAAAGTCTTAACAACTAGTACTAAGCGTGCTAAATAGGTGTCCTAGGAAGAACGAAGCAACCGTGCTCGTACTAGTCGCTGTCTTCGCTATAGAGCTACTAGTTATTTTATTTAAGAATGTCTATATAGACTACTAAGGCGACCTATAACAGCGGATTCGGTCTATAAATAGAAGGCAGAGGTTAAGGAAGTAGCGCCAGAATTAGAAGAAGAAGACGGTAATGTCTCCTTAGATTCGGAAAACTAGTAGCTCTTGTTAGAAAGCGTAGGCAGGGGCAACGAAGGGAGTTGTTAGTAATAGACACTTAGAGACATTTTAAGTAGGAATATATAGACGAAAAACCTTTTCTTATATCAGCTTTAGTGAATAGGGTAGCTACTTCACAAGCCTTAGTAGATTTAGGGTGTTTAGTCTATAGAATTGTTTTAGACTGTTTTATCTGTCGTTATTAGCTCTCTTATATACAAATCATACTAAGGCATTTACAGTTAGTAGAAGGAGTATTAGAGGATGTTGTATCCTAAGTAGTATCTTTTAGCATAGATATTAGAAGCTACTAGCAGAAACGGGTTTATGCTTACGTAGTCCCTAAGATCGAGGGCTATGAAATGATTCTAGGAAAATCTTAGTTAAGGAGAGAGCAAGCTTTACTTAACGCTACTAAGGGATACTTGCTCTTCTAAGACTCTAGGTTAGAAGTTTATAGTAAGCTAGAAAGGTCTTACTTCTATAAGTAAGTAAGCGTAGCCGTCTTCTACTTTCTTATAGATCGAAAACGGAAGCTATAGGTCTTTATAGTAAGCCTTATAGACATTATAAAAGCCTTAGTAGAAAAGAAGTATACAGACCTACAGACGAAGCTACCTAGCTAGATTAGCCTAGAATTCTATCTAGCATTTAATAGGAAGGAAGTAAATAAGTTACTAGTATATTATAAAGGAATTAATCACGGTATCAAGCTCTTATAGACTGAAAACGGATTAGAAGAAACAGTCCCCTAAGGGCCACTCTATAACATATTATAAGACGAGCTATTAGTACTCTATAAAACCCTAACAGAGTTACTAGACAAGGAATTCATTTAAGTAAGCAACTCTCTAGCAGCTACGCTAGTACTTTTCGTACAGAAGCTAGAAGGGGGTCTACAGTTCTATTACAACTACTAAGCACTAAATAAGTTAACCTATAAAGACCGCTACCCTTTACCTTTAATCTAAGAGATACTTAACCAGATTAAGAAAGCTAAGTAGTTTATAAAAATAGATGTTATTACTACCTTTTATAAGATACAGATTAAGGAGGGAGACGAGTAGAAAACGGCTTTCCAGACACGCTTTAGGCTTTTTAAATAGCTTGTTACCCCTTTTAGGCTTATAAATACTCCTAGCACTTTCTAGTAGTATATTAATCATACGCTTTAAGAGTTCTTAGACAACTTTGTCTTAGCATATATCAACGATGTCTTAGTCTTTATAGACAGCACCTGTAACCAGTACCGCGAGCATGTCTATAAAGTAATATAAAGGCTTTAAGATACTAGACTATAGCTTAATATTAATAAGTACGAATTTAAAGTATAGTCTACAAAGTACCTTAGGTTTATCATAGAAGTAGGGAAAGGTTTATAGATAGACCTAGCTAAAATATAAGCTATTATAGATTAGAAAGCACTAATAACAGCAAAAGGCGTCCTTAGCTTCCTAGGATTTACGAATTTCTATCGACGGTTTATTAAGGACTTTTTACAGATTATAGCTCCTCTTTATAGACTCGTTAAAAAGGATATATCCTTCTAATAGATAGACAAAGCGAATAGAGCCTTCGAACAGTTAAAGCAGGCCTTTACAGAGGCCTCAGTACTAGCTCAGTTTAACCTAGATCACGAGACAGTCCTAGAGACAGACTCCTCTAGATATTACTTAGGAGGCGTGCTCTCTCAAGTAAAGAATAGCGTCTTACGGCCTATAGCCTTCTTCTTAAAGAAACACACACCTACTGAATACAATTACCTAATATATAATAAAGAGTTGTTAGCTATTATTCGTTACCTTAAGGAATAAGAAGCGGAGTTAAAAAGTATTAGGCAGTTTATAGTACTTACGGATTATAAGAATCTTAAGTACTTTACAACAGTCCGTAAACTGTCTAAAAGACAAATGCGGTAGTAGTTAATACTTAGCAAGTTTAACCTAATTATCTAATACTGCCTAGGTAAAGAAGGAGGACTGCCAGATGCACTAACAAGGAGGGACCAGGACCTCCCAGAGGAGGGAGATGAACGCCTTAATTATAGGATGGTATAACTGATTCTAGACAGAATGATTTAAGGAAATACTATACAGCTAGCAGCAGTGTTAGCAAACGGGAGGAATCAAGTAAGCGACGCAGCGACGTAGCGAGCGTTTATAGACCAACTATAGAACCTCTAGGAAGAGGGAAAGGTATAGGACAAGGACTTTAGGCGTCTTATAGACACTATCTGTTAAGGAGATAGGGTGTTTCTAGCAGACCTCGCTTCTCTAGTTAAAGTCTCTATCTCTAACTGCTTAGTTAATAAGAACAGTGATTTACAGTTTAGGGGCAGACTATAGGTCCTCGACTATAAGCCGCTATAGACCGCAATTATATAGGAACTCTATGATTCTACACTTACGGGCTATCCTAGTAAGAATAAGACAATTATAATAGTCTTAAGAGAGTTCTTCTAGCCAAACCTATAGACTATAGTTAAGCAGTTTATCTGTAACTATGGAGTTTGCGGACGTACTAAGGTCTAGAGGGATTGTAAACAAGGCCTACTTTGTCTGTTACTAATTCCTAAGCAGTAATAGCAGGAGATCTCTGTCGACTTTATTAGACTACTACCTATAAGTAAAGGCTCTGATATAATAGCAGTATTCACGGACCGTTTAGGCAAAGGGGTGCTCCTTACGGCTTGTAATTCGACTATATCATCGGAGGAATTTGCTCGCTTATTCATTACTACACACTATAGCTTACATAGACTACTAAGAGCAATAGTATCTAATAGGGGCCTGTAATTCATTAGACAAGTATAGAAGACGCTTTATAACTTCTTACGGATTAAACGACGGATCTCTATAGCCTTCTATCTATAAACTGACGGGTTAATAGAACGAGCAAATACTAAAGTCGAGACGCTTCTACAGCAGTGGATTAATATAGCTTAGGACAACTAGGCCGACTAGCTGCTAGTAGTACAGCTAGCTTTTAATAGACGGGATTCAATATCAACGGGTATAAGCCCCTTCTAACTCAGCTACGGCTATCTGTTACAGACTATCGACCCCTTAATAGACGTTGTAGCACCTGTAAACATAAAAATACTAATTTAAAAGGGCGAAGCAATAGTAGCAAAGATTAAGGCTATTATAGAATAGGCACAATTATTAATAGCAAGGGTATAACAAGACCAGGAGACTTAAGCAAATCGTTCACGGAATACCGCTCCTATATATAAGGTTAGAGACAAGGTTTACTTAAGCTTACGGAATATACAGACAGACAGGGCTAGTAAGAAACTAGACGCTCGATCCGCCAAGTTCACAGTTATCGAGGTTATTAGCCCGTCTATATACAGGCTAGACACCCCGCCTAGTATCCACAATGTCTTTAATATAGACTTATTAAGGCCAGCAGCTACAGACCCGCTGCCTAGTCAAATTATAGACGATGATCAACCACCTATAATATTAGTAGACGATACTACAGAATAGCAAGTTAAAAGAATACTAGGTTAACGGCAAAAGAAGCTCCTAGGGAAAGGCTCTCGTACTCGACTCGAGTATAAGGTTAAATAGACAGGATACGCAAACCCAATATAGGAACCTACTACTAAGTTAGAGGACACAGTAGCCCTAGACACCTACCTTCAAGAGCAGGAAGGGGGGTAATGTCAAGGGTTACACCCGTGGAATAAGTCTCGGAGTACTCCAGCGACGCATTCACGTAACCTCGCTTAGCAACGCATGGACGTAACAGAACCTTCGAGAGTACCCTTAGCAGAACCCTCTAGAATGAGTTAACTGAGTATATAAGTTAGCAAGGACTCTGGCTTGGAAAGGACAATCGAATCTTCTTGTACATAGACACCTCTGTAGTTCAATTCATTAGTATTTGCTACAAGTCCTGACAATACATCGTCGGTAGCTAGTATAGCGAAGTTCTTAGCGAAAAGTATAAGCAGAAGCAAGTAAGTTAAGAGTGTTTTTAACTTATATAAAAGACATATAATAAGTAGTATAGTTTTAGGATATAAACTAAAGGATTTATTATATATATTATTTAGATAGTAATCTCTTTTAATATTACTTCTCTTTATACGTAGTTTAGCTTAAATTAGCCTTATAAATCCTCTATATAGTCTTTAAAGATTATACTCTAGAATTTTCTATCTACTTATACTTAGTATACTCTAGTACGCTTTAGTATAGATTAATTCTAACTAGGTTTATATGTAGGGGAGAGAGAGAGGATTCGGTCTACTATTTTTAATTTAAAGAGTTTTAGTTAAAAAGTTAAATTATAGTAGGTTTTTAAAAAGGGAGTATCAGAAATTAAGGTAGGGGGGTTATCTCGCTTAGGGGGGCCCTATAGCTGTGGCCCCAACTCTTAGATTCGCCTTATTATTAGCCAGTTTACTCACCTAGAATTTGGTCAATGGTCATAGGTTTCGATGATCCATCGAGGACTTGTATAACCGTTTATCTCATCTGGGGAAGAGAATTCCTCTGAGGAAAAAGAGAATCGGCAAAGAGGACAAGATGGCATGGCTGCTCTTTGGGTTTGAAACCATTTAAAGATACATCTATGTCCGAAGATGTGCTTCCCAGGACAGCAAAGTCTGATCGGATATTCAGACGTACCCATGGGCTCTAAATCATCAGTAAGAACTTCAGAGAAGAAATTGCTGCAGATGGAACATGCCTTGTCGTCCTCAGCAAGTATTTCACCGGGATTTCTTTCATATAGCAACGGAAGAGGATTGGGGTTTTCCTTCCAATCGGGATTTGCTACGTCTGAAAGTTGCTCCGGAAGATGGAGTTGAACCTTATTAAGGCAATCAGCACAAGTAAAGGGAAGATGGATGTTGTATGAAGGGCAGTCAGCATCATTTGTTGCTCCATTTGAAGCTTTGCAAGCCTCGTTGCAATAAAAGTACTCCGTTTCGTCGTCGTGCTGGCATCCTTTGTGAAAATAAACTCGGTAACACATATTTTAGGCTAGATTTTGGTTTACTTTAACTAGAATTCAGTTTATGCTGTGGCTGTGTCAAAAAATGTATTTAGGCACTTGAGGATATTTAGTCTAATGATATGCAAGAAATTATTCTACTGTTCGGATAATTTCGCTTTCATATTATCGGGGGTTCTTTGACAAAATAGAAGTGTTAATTCAAGACAAGAACTCTTTATTTGATTGACCCCTTGTGGACATTGTGTATTCCATTCAACTCTTTGAGCATTGTTTAAGTATTTTTTGGGTCTTTGTAGTAAGCCTAACACTTTCGCAGTAGTAGAAGCGCCACTTTGTAATTGCGATCAAATGAAAGATGGTCAGGGAAATCAGAATCACAATGAAAAAAAGCCAGGCTTGAGTTCAGCGGCAAGGAGAAGCTTTCCTCGACAGGGCGACCCATCTAGCGAAAGAGAATATGGGAAGTCTTGGGGATTTAGAGGAATGTAACGAATAGCAAACTGCTGGTGGGCATACACCGAAGGAATAGAAAGTTTACGGGACCTTAAGTTATCAATTCTGGAAAAGATGTTGGATTTTGGCTCTTGTGGGACTAAAGGTATAAACAACCTGAGCCCTCCACGGTCTATATGTGAGGAGACGCTGGTCGTTGCTGTGCGTCACTCACTTTGCTGAAATCTGTACGACACAGCTAGGAAAACGAAAACCATTCTCCTGGAATTACTGAATCTATTCAAAAGGAATGGCCGTCCGTGGATACAAAAGGTTGGAAAAGGGTCAAGTCACGAGGTTTCGGTTCTTGGTCACGTGTGTGTCCCTCGAACTTTGGAAAGGAAGGAGCAAACCATAGTCCCCTCTCTGAGCTGTAAATACCTGGCAGAACTTCAGGCTCCAACCCACCTTCAACATCATCACAATATCCATAATTTCCACCCAACGCATCAATATCTTGCTCGTATATATCAACGACATTGCCAATTAAACCTTAGGACACAGTCAAACAACCACCTCCGAGTAACCACCACACCCGCAAGAATGGCTCCCATGGAAGGATCCAAAAAGCGAACGAACGTCCTAATCGAAAAAAAGAAACCTCACTGTTCAGGTCTCCATGTACCATTTAGAACAGGGTACCCAATCGAAGAAATATACAAGTTTGCTTCTTCCGACTTTTGTCTAAAGCACCGAAGAAGTAGAAACAGCCCAGATCAGGTACGTGTCTGAACCAGCTCAACCATTGGACAATAGAGTCTTCTTCTGGTTACTGACGCCTCATCTCCAGTATCCAGACCTCCCGGGGGAACCATTGACAATACACACCATGGAGTGTCGCCCGAATCCCAACAAGTTTGCTAAGCTCGGAAAACGCTTGCCACCATTCTCTTTTCAATCCTGTGCGTACTGCGAGAAACCCGAACATCCCTTCAAGCTTGCCCTCCAAAGATGCACCGAATGCGGAATCGGATATTGCTCTCGCAAATGCCAGGAGGAAGACTGGGAATCCTACAAACACCTTTATCCCAACTCGACCCGGGCCAAAGCCAATACCGAACCGAACGACGGCCCTCAAGCCGATCGACCAATACCCCACAATCTTCTTTTGAATAAAATGTTGAAACATGTAGATAGAGACGATCTGCTCCACAACATATCTAGGAAGGACGTCCTCATTCAACTCATCGATTCGTTCCGGCTCCGTCTCGATTCGTTCCGGTTCCATCGTGTTGTTTTGAGCCCCAGAGTAAAAAAGGATAAGGTTCTCCTCATCAAAAAGTGCGACATGCAATTCATCAAAAAGGATGACATTAAAAAGGACGGCATTCAACTCATCGAAGAGAAAGACAATCAACTTATCAAGGAGAACATTCGACGCAGCCAGGACATTCAACGCATCGAGGAAGAAATGCGACGAAGAGACGAGGAAATCGAGGAGGACATCCACGAGGAGGACAATCAAATCATCGCCTCTGCCCGGCTCCATCGTGTTGTTATAAACCCCAAAGTAAAAGAGGACGCAGAAAAAGACTTCAGAACTTTCTTGGATCTAGCTGAAAGTACGGACGGGTTGTTGCCATCCTGGTGGAACGCCAAGGAAAGGAGCAAATGCGAAGCTTTGGGAAACAAACAAAATGGCTACAGCTCGATTCACAAGACTGTCAGCAAGGCTGATTTCATAGAACATTATGGGGATGACATTATGGTGCCGATACAGTTGAAAGCTTTGCGAGACAAGGTTTATCGCAATTGAGCGAATGGTCTGTTTTTGGAGAAGTTGAGAAAGTGGAAAAGTTTGAAAGTTGGTATTGCAGCCGAAGGAGCGATACGTGTCTAAAAACAGCGCCCAGATTGGGATTGCGGGAAGGTAGATTGAGGCGTACCAATTAATAGCGATAAATCAAAAATATTGTTCTGAACACTCCTTTCGTTTCCCCTTTTCGTTTTTTCCCATGAATGTCTCACTCAACCCCTACATTGATAGTGGCTGAAACTTGATCTCACCTTATCGGCAGTGGGCGAAAAAAGCAAGACAACGCCATAATTTTGGCAAGCGAACGGTCAACCCCTTCTTATCATATTCTAGCTTTGGGGGAAATGAGAAGTCACTTTGAAAGTTTCTTTTCTTGAAACCAATGAGAGATAGAAATTGGATTTATTGTTCCTGTCAGAAACAGCCCCCACCAGCTACTCCTTGCCGTCCCTCGCTTCTCGTAAATTTCCACATGGGCGAGCAAGAAACCTCACCTCACACTCTTAACTCCAACTTCGACGTCCTCGATTGAATTGAGGGATATCGGACTTGAATTATACGCACCACAAGACTTCACTTGGGGTACAACGAAAGCTGCATTGGCTTCAATTGCATTTCATTTCATTGCTTGGTTATGTTTCCTCCCATCACTTTCAATTTCACCCCCATGAAAGAAAATCTATATTACATTATGATTGGGTTCCATTATACTCAATACTTCCCCTCTCGTTTTTCCTTCCTTCTCACCCCATCAAATCCCTCTCACAAGAAGAAAGCAGCAATACCCGCAGCAGCAACCATCTTCTCAACCGCCTTCCGTCCCGCAGCAGCAGAGACCTGAAGAGGAAGGGAGGTTGTCTTGGATGGTGATGCTGCTCCGGTTCCAACAGGTGTCAGATAAGTAGTAATTGCTCCAGTTCCAAGTGGAATGGTATTGACTTGGGTCGCAATTGGAGTTGATATCACAATTGTGGTCGTAAACGGATATGTCGTAGTTCCGACAGACCCAATGGGACATTTCGAGACGGATGGGGGGCACGAGGTGATGGTGTAGGAGCTTGTGCTGTAAATTGTTGATGTTGAGGTTACGGGTGTTTGGAGGGGTGTTGAGATTGGACCGACTAAGGTATAAACGCTGACTGAAGTCGTGATTATTGGCTTTGTTGTGTAGGGACAATTTGTCACGCTGGGAGTGCAGGAAGAAATCGTGATTATTTTTGTTGCGGAAATCGTCGAGGTCGTTAATTGAGGGGGTGGAGATGAGACGGGACAAATTGTCGTGTAGACAGAAACTGTGCTGCTGACGACTGGTTTTGTGGTATATGGACAATTCGCTACGGTTGGAGCGCATGATGAAATTGTGTAGACTTTTGTTGTGGTTACAACGCTCGTGGTCAATTTTTGGCTGGAAGCTGCGGTACTTGGAGTTGGTGATGGAGTAACGGGGCAGACGGTCGTATAAGTTTGGACAGTGCTCATCACGACAGGTTTTGTGATGTATGGGCAGTTTGTAACTGTCGGGGCACAGCTTGAGATTGTGTAGACTTGGGTTGTTGTCACGGTGGAGGTCGTCAAGATTTCGCTAGAAGAGCTGACTCCGGACGACGAACTGACTCCCGAAGAAGAACTGGCCAAAGACGAGCTGCTAGCCTTGCTAGACGCCGTCGTCGATTCTGATGTCTTTGAAGAAACCGAGGAACTCGATGATACTTTGCTTGACGAGCTGGTGGTTTCAGAGGCCTTGGTCGAAACGGAAGTACTTGACGGGGTCAACGATGGAGTGGATGATGGGGTGACACTTGGGGCAGTAGTTGGAGGAGTTGTCGAAGGAGCTGAAGTTGGCTTGGTACTTGCGGATGAAGTGTGCGTCGCGGTATAAGTGATGCAAGAGCAAGCTGAACTCAATGCATTGACATTGCCACAATTGCTGTATTGGGTTGGAACAGCAGACGCGCCGGTGGTGGTTCCCTTCAAAAGGTCGAAGCAGAACTTTGGAGACTCATCCTTGACTCCGGCTCCAATGAGTGCTCTATAGCAGTTGTCGGGTTCCTGAAGGCGAAGTCAGTGTTTTGCTGTCTCAAAAGTTGAAGTCTATCACTTACGCAGTCAGGATATTTATTGGCGCTGACGGCGAGAGCCAAAGCTCCGAAAACGATGGCGATACGCATGGTGGTTGATGTTGTATTTGAAAACGAGTGACTGTTGTAAAAGAATGACGGAGAGTTGAAGAGACGAAAGGGTTGGTAGCGCGACTCGAAATTGAAGGTGAGTTGGTAAGAGGGGGGAGGAAGTGCAAGGGGCAGGAGACGGACTCCATATACCCTTCGTACCTTGTGGGGAAATTACTGGGCGTCTATTAATGACAATCTTCTTTGTGATTTTCACAATGGCCCCCTGGTGAATGATCAATAACAAAGTCGAGCAGCCAATCACCGCGCCCACTTCACCCTGCAATGGTAGACACACTACTGCTGCTGTGGAAATTGAAGCCATCACTCGACCAGGGTCAATCAAAAACAACGTCTGATAGGCTACCGATATTTTCGGACATTTTTTACGGCAGAGTAAGCAAAATCTGATAGGTACGAAATATCTTAAGCGACCCCAACCTGCGCCGAGGGGGGCCGAAATGGAAACATCATGACAACAATTTTAGGTATGCAAGGAGCGTGGTCATGTCGTGGCATCATGGTGTAGCGTTGCACGGCAGGACAAAAGTCGGGAGGATGAACTGGCTGGCAAAAAAAGGGGCGAATCAATAAACATATCCCGAACCAGATGGGCCCTTTTGGGCTTCCTTTTTTGTGGCTGGTCGGTTGCCTGCCGTACTAAGGTTCCCGAATGATGGTTCGGATGATCAAGTACGGATCTGACTGAAGTACGGGCAGCTTCGTTGGAATCATCAGATGTTGGACGTTCATACGCATCGAGCTTTCCTTCAAGATGAGTCGCACCTTGGTGGTTTGCAGGGGGTTTTCTGTCTCTTTTCGTGGGTACCGGGTATTTTGACCTGTTTTCTCAGCCGGAACCAGAGTTTTGCTGTTTCTTGAGCTGTGAAACGTTACTTTTTTTTCTCTTCTGGGAAAGGCCTTCGGGGAATCGGGTGAAATACTGAGAAAGAGAGTCATCCTCGTATTGTGCTGGACTCTCTGCATACAGTTGCACAATTCGTTTGCTGTTCTGCCCTGCGCCATTTCTTTTCGTATTCAAATGCATCTGCGAGTTGTTCCTGCATATCGTTGTTCTCTGTTGGTAAACCTTCGCCGCTGAAGCACGGCGATGCAGATGCAAAATGCTAGGATGGGTTATCACTCTCGATCTGTTGGTTCGATTGTGTTGGTACCTTCCGCTTCAAGGTTGGGGCCATGCTGTAACACGTGAATCGTGATTAGCACAACAGATGCAGGAACACCAGAAATTCAGCAAAAACTGTTGATCACCCTCCGATCAAGTGGAGGAAAGGGTGGGAAAGGGTGGTGTAAATTCGATATTTTTACGTGCGTAAAACTGTTGACCGTCCTCCGATCAGGTGAGGAGAAGACTCAAAAGAGCTGTGTCGATTTCGAAAGCTATATTTAGCTACCGATGACGTCTGAAACTATCTTTTTATGAATCAACTCTGGCTGGTTGTTATATGGAAGTTTTGTCTAGAATCTGTTGCGTTCAAAATGTCTTTAGAAGGTAACTTTTTCGGATGATCTAGAGTTCTGTATGAAGGAGAAACTCCTTGTGCAATTGTTCTTGTTCTGGCAACAATTACCCTGGAAAGCAGTCCACTTATCTCTCCTCAAAACTTCTCCTTTGTTTGTGTTTTCTAGAACTTTACTCAATTGAGTCCAGAACGATGGCACATCAGCACCTAGTTTCTCCTCCAGTCAGTTATCTAATCTATTTCTTAGAAAATTCCCCGATGAGAAATTCATCAAGTGTTTTATTTCAAGCGAGAGAAGGTTCATCAGTAAGTATGAGTAGATGCACATAATCTCTTCTCGATTCACACAACAGCCTCGTAGTCTTTGGTGGGAGCATTGGTCTCTAGAGGAGTAGATAAGGATTATTCTGCTCTTGCCAAAATATACCGGAGAGATTTCCCTGTTTGTCAAGACCAGAATCAGCATCCCACCTATCATACCTCGGGTTCAAAATGTTCGGCAAATCGTATCCGCGCGGTTCCTGTTTTTTTTTTTGGCCATTAACCTTTCGTGGAGGGGTAAAGAAACCTTCATTTCGCATTTCCAAAACGTCAAGTAAACGCAGCGTAGAGGCTAAATCGACCAAATTCCATCCCTCTAACAGCGCGAAAGAAGTAGGCCAATCTCCAGATAACGAATGCCTTTGAGATGTGAGTATGGAGAGCTATTTTGGGTGGTGGTGCATACTTTGGGTTACTGAACGACGGCGCTCCCGATAAAACTTCTGGTGTATCGAAGTCTTGAAAGTCGCAAAATCCACTCAATGGTTGGGCCCCGAAGACAAAGATATTCTTTGGTCCAAGTCTCCGTGGCGGCCCGAACAGCGAGCTCTTAGGACAAAGAGTTATTGTCCGAAGAAGTTCTAAAAATAGAAAATATTCAATTGGCAAAATAATGTAAGACGTCTCTCATGGATTCCTTTCCGGAAATCAACTTGATTATTCTTTTCCCTCGTAGAGGGGAGCTTTTCACTTTTCAAGGTGGCCGAATCGTGGCACTGAAGCCTGAGTACTGTTAGTCAGTAACAAAATATGTTATTAGGACTCTTGAGTAGAATCTTGTGGTGCCGGTAAGGACTAACTTTAGATGAAGTTACTCGCGGAAAATGAGAGGCGACGATGTCAACAGAGAGATTTTCCGGCTCTCGGTTACTATGGAAGAACGAAGAGGGAATTTTACTATTATAAAAGAGAGAAAGGGTAATGAGATTCGTTAAATACATAGTATATAAATAAATCAAGCCGTTTTCTCTTCTCTAGATATTTTCTCAACGCAACTTATTTGTCTTCCTTCGGTTCCTTTCGTCTGTTCGTAGAAACCTCGTCTGGTCTCTCAGCAAAGCATCTCGATCACCCAGTCTCGTTTCAAATTTATGCACCTAGCATGTAGTATAGTCAGTTTCTTTCTCGCAAATGCAGGGGGTTTTATTTGGGCAAAGGGTGGAAAACCAACCTACTTCCATTGATACTCCAAAATCCTTATTACTTCCATTGGAAGATTTCCAGTTCCCCTTTCCCTCTCTTTCTTGCTTTACGTAGCTTGGGAGATGCCAAAGGCCAATCTCTTTTGGGATGATCTTGTCCAGGAATCACCGCTATTGTTCTTCGTCGTCGTCGGGGGCGGACCGAGTTGTTTCAGGCAAGTGCTCTTTATTTTTCCTCCCAGTGGTGTCATTCATGTCAAGGTCATTGGTATTGGGACCTTCCAGAAAACCGGGAGTGGTTTCCATTTTTGATATAATGGCTCGGATTGCGACTTCTAACCCTCTCGCGGATATACGCAGTTGAGGATCCACCACTAGCATGTTTCTCTGGATTAGACAAAGAAATTCTCCAACTAGTTTCGAATGTCGGGCACCTTTGTTCAAGCTTTCAATCCACTGTGTTACTCCTATCCGTACTGTTGCTTCCAGGGGAATTCTATGCGGCAAAATGGTGAAGAAGTAATCATCCACTATTCCGGTAACGCCATCCTTCAAAGCGCGTACATCAGAGAATGAAGCAACCGAATTCCAACCTTTAAGAAGCCAGGTAATGAATTCTAGAAAAACGCAGCCAAGACTCCAGATATCGGATGCCCCCGAGCTGCGAGTTGCGAGAGTAATTTCGGGTGGTGCATAGGTTGGACTAAATCCCACTTGTCTTGCGCCGATCGCCGAGCGACTTTCTATATGGCAGAGACCTAAATCTGCGAGTTTAAGAGTACCCCTTGCCTTTTGCTGAAAGTTGTCTACGAAAACTAAGATATTGTCTGGCTTTAGGTCGCCATGGCGCCAGTTTTGTTGCTCCTGAGAAGAATTGTTTCTATGGCCATGGATTATTTTGAGGGCTGCTGAAATGCCTTTGCATTGCTCCAGCATCCACCTCGCAGTCTGGGAATTGTACCCCGGCTCCGGGTTATTTTGCCAATAGGAACCAAGGTCACTCTTTGCGAGTGGGAAGAGTAGATGATAAGAGTTATGTTGACGATAAGTAGCATGAAGCTTGATAATATGTGCGTGATTGAACTCATTGAGTCTTTTGAGATTGTTCAACTCATTTCGAAATTGATTTTCATCAGGGGAATGTAATTTTTTAACAGCAAAGAGATTCTCATTTTTCGAATCATCTTCTGCCAAGATCGACTGCCATACGTGGTGTTGTGGGTGTATTTTGACTCTGCATACGGTGCTGAAGCCTCCTTGAGCAATGGTCGCATCCACGTCTCCAAGTGGAAGGAACGGAAGAACAACGTTACGGTTGAATTCGTAGTGTGGCGCATCATTGCCAAAAACGGGAGAGAGAAAACTCCACTGCAAGCGACGAAACTCATCCAAATCCCATCTACTCCAATTCGCGGATGCAAGAAGTATTTTGTTGGTGGTTGAAGATTCCAGCAAGGCCTTCTTGCTCGTTCCTATCACCCCTTGGTTTGGGCAGTCCATGGGAAGATCGTCATCGCAAAGTCCTTCTGCAAGGAATTGAAAAATTGCGCTCTCCTTTCCAATGATTGATAGAATACCGAAAAGTTTTTTGTGCCTCTGGTTTATCGTATATGCCAAGTTTCTGCATTGGTCTTGAAGGCAATTTCGGAAGCAAGAATTCTGCAGTTCTTCTGCAATGAAGACTGAGTTGATAATGTGTTCAATAGCGCCGTTAGGGATATAGAACCTATTATCATTCGTGCATATTCGGGCCTCGAAGATGCGATCCTTCAAAGTCGTGCGCCGTGCCTCTCCTTCTAAAATCTGACCAGTCATTTCATCGGTCTCCAAGGAACTGGAAATCGACGGAAGATTTGTGGTAGGCTTGACTAATTCAAGAGTATTCCCAGTAGGATTTTGGTGGGTACTCTCTTGGAGGGTCATTTTGAATATTGACGACACAGACAGATTAGATATTCTCTCCTTAATGGATTTGGTGAGTTTGCGTGTTGGTTCCAAAGCCCATGCTGAACAGTGGCGTTTGAGTGCCTCAATGGTGCCCTCGTCTGGCTTGTTACTACTCGCTACAGGAGAAGTAAGGACCTTCTGCCGCTTGTTTGAGTTGGAGAGTGGTAAGGTATGTCTACCTCCAGTACGCGTTTGCTGTTCTTGGAGGGGGCAGTTTCCGTCAGGACCACTTGAAAAGGTTTGGCTATCTCTGGAAGCTGGTCTTTTATTTGCAATTTGGCGTGTCTCGCTCACTATCTCCATGCTTGTCGGCTGCGAATAGTGACCCCCGTACGCTTGCCTTGGAGGACCTTCGACATAATTGTGGCTGTGAACATCGTTTTTCAATTGATATATCTTATCACCACTTTTCGAATTGATCATGGGATTGAAACTCATTGTGTTGTTCGTCAAGTGGGTGCTCAGATGATCAATACGGTCTTGTGAATTTGTGAAAGTGTAATCGCAGTGATTGCATCTCTTCTCAAATTTGGGTGTTATCTGGAAGCGGTTTCGTGAAAGATAATGCTGGTGATGCGAAATAGGTATTCCGCGATGGACTTTCGTGAGGTGGCTGGTAAAGAGTTCCTTTGAGTGGAATACTTTGCCTTTTCGCATTTTAGTTTGGAAGCAGGGTGCTTTCATCTTTTGAGGGTGCGCGTCAGAAAAGTGATTCATATGAGGGTTCGAGATTCCGCAAAAAGAACATTGCATGGTTCCATCGACGTCCACGACGGTTTTGACATCGCAGACCCAGCCTTCCCAGGGATATCTGCCGTATTCGTGCGCTTTGCACAGTGCTTTTCGATCACTCGAAAATGTCCGTTTGCATGCATCGCATTGAAATGGCCGAGAGGAACTGAGAGGTTGTATACTAGCTCCCGATGAAGGACACTTGATTGGCTGCTCCGAAAGCCATTTTGCCGCATCTTCCAAAGCACTTTGGTCGATATCTTTTGACTGGAAAGATTTTTTCAAATCTCCGTTTTGGGAGTGGACGCCTTCGTGCCCAAGTTGAGCATGGAGTATTTCCTGGACAGTGGTGGGCTCAATGGAAATGGACTCAGCAAATAGTTTAATTTTTTCTCCGGAGATTTGCGTTGTTCTTGAAAGGTGTTCGGCCCACGTTTTGATAGCAGCTACTAGTCCTGGGGATGCTTCTGCTTGAGAGAGACTGCTGCCGTCGATTAAGTTCAAGCTAGGTGCACCACCCAATTCGCCTTCGGACTGATGAGCTGGCTTTGTTGTTGTTGACTTGTTTTCTTGGGGTAAAGGGTCTAGATCAAGATCCACAGAATCGAAAAATGGGTAGAACGTCGGGTTATGCTACGATTTCAATTAGATCATTTCACTCATATACAGATTTTTGAGTCTTACTGCATGGTGGAAAGCCCCCAAGTCAGAGCTAAACAATTCAGGGGCACCAAACGAATTTTCTGGTCGAAGAAATACACCAGCTGGATATTGTGTTGGCGGTGAGGCGAAAATGTTGATGTCGAAATCGTGGGCTGCCCTATCCGAAAACAGAGGATCAATTAGATCATGGCTGAGTTCAGTGGGACCACCACTCTGGTACCCAGAATCTGCAGAATCTTGGGTATTGTGTAAGTTGGAAACCTGATCCGATTCCGTCGCAACATGTCGCTGCTTGCCGCCGGCTTTCATTTCTCAACGGTGAGTCGATGAAGAAAGTTTGATGGCGGTCGGAAGAGATGTGAGCGACAATGAGAAGAAAAGGATGAAGTCATGTCGAAACAGATTCAGTTGATGGAAAACGAGGCTGTCGTTAGGTAGGTGAGGTCGGTCGGTGAAATGGGTGAAATGGGTGAGCAGGGGTTGTGACCAATGGAATAGGTGAGATGCTGTGCTGTGGCTTATTGTAGTAGAAACCACAGCAGCATGTCAGCAGGAATTTCACCAGTCAAGGCCCTATGAACATTTTGGGTCCTTGGAACTATACAGAAACTTTCCCGATAGGCAATATGTGTTTTTGTTACCTGGGAATGAATAAAGAACGAACTATCGTTGTTTATTTCGTGAAGAAATTCATGAAAAAACTCGAGTTTTAGATGTAAATAGGTGCACATCAAGACAACTTTACGATATGGTACAGGTGGTACACACAAGAATCTAAGTATAAGATCTTGAAGCTTTTCTCGACATTCTTCAATCTTCAAATCGAAAATAACCGCACGAAAACACCGAGACCACCGTGGCCACTGAAAGTATCAACCCTCATGTCAACAACCCAGTGCAGGTCCCGACACCCGGTCTTATTTGGCGAGTGGCATTTCAAAGTCTTTCTGGACCTTTATATCTTCATGAAATGAAACTCAATCGCCACGATACCGGTACCACCATCATGCAGCAGCTTCAACAACAATATACGCAAGCGAAGTCCCACAACCCCTACCGACTTTGGGATAAGCTACCAATATTCTGGAGTCCCGCCATCGAAATCGCAACTCTTTCCCCTGTAAGTAAACATAATTACCCATATCTCCTTCTCTGAGCTAACTTGTGGTGCTTTCCAATAGAACAGCTCCTCGGACCTCGAAGCCGCCCAGCAAAACATCCGCCAAGTATTCGTTCACCATAGAAAGCGTGATATCGAGCTCACAGCCGCTTTCCAAAACCCCGATATTCTGTCCTGTGCCATAGACTTCGTGAAGAACAGTTGCTTGTTTGAATTGGACGACGCCAATCAACCTTTTGCTGACAGGCGAATTCTTCTCGTGGCTTTAGAAATGAATTGGGTCGGGGTTTTCAGTGTAGTACTTCTAAATATGGCTCTGTGTCTTGGGACAGGAATTGGTGTTGGTCAATTGACGGGGAAAATTGAACTGGGTGTTGCTGTTACTTCCGGTGTCGCGGGAGTTCTTGCTTGTATCCAAGCTGTCTTATTTCTGATATATAAGTAGCTTCAAGCTCATTTCTTGAAGTTTTTGATCCCGTCGGAAAGTACTAAAATGCAACTCTTTCCACATCTATAAATCTTTTGAACTTACCTAGACGTGAGAGCTTAAAGAAGACTACGAGAGCAAGAACCTTTTACCTTCTAATAAACTTAGATACTCTATTCAAGTGACTAGTCATTGATAAGCTAACCTCTCCGCTGAAATTAACTCTCTCTCGTCTATCTCTCAAAAAAAGAAAAACTTCCAAAAAAATATAGACTCGGTGGTACTGCGAAGGAGCGGAATAATCTCACCTGAATGTCACAGTTCGGCACTCCTGGGGAGAAGGCCTAATCTCCTGGTAGGGAGTAACCTCGTCAGAGGCCGGTTGGTACACCTGGGTAGATGTCCTCAAACACCTGGGTAGATGTCTGTCAAACACTTGGGTAAATGTCTGTCAAGCTTTCTAGAAGACTTCCGTCTTTAGAATTGGTAGGTGTATCTAATGTTATCACCCGAAGATGTACAAATCAATGTAACCATCAAATCAAACTTTCTCTATGCAGAGAACCGATCGCATTCGCAATTGATTGGGCATTTAGACCGGCCATCTCGAGTCACCAACGGGTGCCCAAATGGACTGCAACGATGGCTGAGGGGATTCAAATGAATCACGGCTCTGACCTTTGACTTTTTGCCCCGCGCTTTCCTGGGGGAAGTTGCGTTCAATGAGTTTTGGTTTTTGTGTCTGTTTATATATGAGTTAGCAATGCATCCCATCTTGAGAACGAGTGCACCACCGATTTTGTTTTGTGATGATGGAAAGAGTTATTTGTGTACAGAAAGAATTACTGCCTTTCTGGGTGGATCTGGATGATGCGTGGCCCGGGAAGAGACCGGAAGCGACTGGTTGACGGAAGAGAGCAAGAAGGGAAGGAACGACTGTCCATGTCCCAGGTAGGAGCCCCCCCATTCAAAGTTCGTCGAACAGCACCAGGCATCCAGGCAGCGGAGCGAAAGCATTGCGGGAAACTTCGCTCTTCTACCTTTGAAAGGTGTTTACTGCACGCTGCCTTCCTATTTCGAGTCGCCCTCTATGCGGCAAAAGCCCATCGCAAGAGCGAGGCGAAAAGTCCATCCTCAAAGGGAAAGATCCCAACATCATAAGAGATCAAGAGAATGTTTCCAAAATTGGAATATACGAGTGTTTCGCTCTTCTAGCTACCTGGTCCATCATCGGAGGCGAAACCCTGGAAGGCTTGTAATTGTTCTCGTTCATCCGAACAACATCTCTTAAATAATATTATTCGAGAATATTTAGAGCAACGAAATTAATTGTATAAAGTTTCAGGAATAGGGCAAACGAATTTGACGTATCTGAAACTTCATACGATTGGTTTACTTATTCTAGATATTCTGGAATAATATAAATTAGGAGATATTGTTGAGGAACGATCTTTTCCGCAGACTCTCAATTGCCTACCTGGTGAACTCAGCACTCAGCAGGGGTGAACCCAATCCATCATAACCAACCTGAAAGAACAAGCCAAAGAAAGAGGAGGTTCCCAAACTAGTTTAGGAGCTCAAGAGGAACCAGCCAGCCACACGTGACATGTCAATCACGCCCTGGTGATGCAGGTAGTCGCGTCCCAGCAGCCTATTCACCATCATCAACATGCCCGCCTTATAGAACTTCCCACTTCCCCGCAATTTACTCGATCAACATCTCAAGCTCCCGTCCCAAATAAACTCAAGAATCCCTCTCAAGCCCCCCCCCCCACAAAAAAAAAAACCATCCAAAATGCCCATCCCATCCAAAATCATCAACGGAAAGAAGACCTTCACGGTCCTGGGTATCTCCCCCATCAACAACCTCGTTTGAGGCTTAACTAACAATTTTGTTAACAGAAAACAACCCAGAAGTAATGAACGCCCTCGCCTCAACCCTCGGACTCTCCCCCTCCCTGAAATTCCACGACGTCTACTCTCTCACCGAGCCCTCCCTTCTATCCATGATCCCACGTCCTGTCCTTGCTCTGCTTGTTATCATCCCATTGACCCCCGCCTGGCACGCCTCCCGCATCGCCGAAGACTCCGATACCCAAGAATACACCGGTTCAGGTCCAGAAGAACCGGTAATCTGGTTCAAACAAACGATCGGGGAGGCATGTGGATCGATCGGTCTCCTGCACTGCCTAATCAACGGCCCGGCGAAAGAACATATCCTTCCCAATTCTACCCTTTCGAAAATCCGAGATGGTGCGATACCTTTGAAGATGGAGGAGAGAGCGCAGTTCCTATATGATAACAAAGACTTCGAGGATGCACATCAGAGTGTTGCGGAGATGGGTGATACGGTTCCGCCTGTCTCTGATGGGGCGCATCTGGGAGTGAGTATTCTCCGAGTTCTTATTACCCTTCTCGGGTTGTTTCAGGAGGATTGAAACACTATTTCCTCCTCAGACAGCTTTGTTTCCTGCCCACTACCCTGTTGCTTCCCCAAAAATAGTCCTAGAAATGGCAATACTGACTCCGAGATTTTCCCTAGCAGCATTTTGTTGCTTTTGTGAAGAGCGAGGGGAAGCTTTGGGAGTTGGAGGGGAATCGGAAGGGTCCTATTGTTAGGGGGGAATTGGGGGAGGGGGAGGATCTTTTGAGTCCGAAAGCTATCGAGATGGGGTTGGGGAGGGTGATTGAGATGGAGAGAAGTAGTGGGGGAAGTGATTTGAGGTTTAGTTGTATTGCTCTTGCGGAGGGGGAGTAGGTCTTACATACTGAGGAGGGATAGAGTGCCTAGGTAGGTAGGTGCTTTGCTGCCATAATGAAAAATAGTACTTAAAGCCGCGAAAGTATATGTATTTCAACTCCCTCGTATATCTCACCGCATAGATAGTGACATGCCTGCCGATGGTATGATTATGATTCCAAAAAGCAGAATCCAGAGGGGTAGCAAGAAGGAAAATCGACATCACAGCCAATGGACAGACGACAATTATCCAAAGAATTGTGGAGATTGATGGTGACGTGTAGATTGCTAATTTCTTCAAGAAATTTCGAGATTCAGTGCAAAAAAGCAGGTTAACGAGGACGTTATGTATGCCCCACCCCCTCGCCCCTTTATCAAGCGTCATCTATTCTTAGAGGTCACTAGAGGTTGACCCCATAACACCCGGAAGGGCAAGCTGTGAACCCTGCACCGGCTCATTTCAGGCACTTCCAGCCCGCCAAAAGTGCCGTGCATACCCCGAAATATTGCGCCTCTACAATGCTTCTGCTGTACTCGTACTTCTTGTGAACACCATCTATTTCGCTATCGCGAAAACCACTCCTCTGCTGCAGATACACGACACTCCATCTCCCTCCTCCTCCATCGGCTAGGTACTCTGTGCCGATTACACTCGTTTCCCTCTCGCCCTGTCGAGGACGCGAATATCTGACGGATAAGCCACCACATCAACAAGACAAGAAGCCAACCGCTAGAGCTTCGTCACCTCAACCCACGCGAGAGATCACCCTCAGACTTTGGACTGGAGACTTCGTCCTACGACGCTACTGTACCACAGCAGATCTCCTCCCGGCAATCCGAGGGCGGACTGGAAGTCGTCAAGTAGATCTTTGGCATGCAATATTGAATCAACAGCGAATAAACCACAACAATGGCACCACACTTTCCCTCACGGATGTCCTTACGGAAATCCCTCTTTTTCTTACTCGCCTCGACATGTGCGGAGGCTTTTTATATTCCTGGTATGTGATCCAAGAACTTCCAATCTCCTGCTGGAATCAATTTGCTGATTGGATCAAAGGCTGGTCCGTGAAGAGTTATAAAGACAACGAAGCCATTCCTCTCCTTGTTAATAAAGTCTACTCCGACAACACCCAATTGCAATATGCATACTACGACCTTCCATTTGTCTGCCCACCAACAGGAGCTTCCCATGCCGGATCCCCACTCCTGAGCGGACAGACGATATCCTTGAACCTAGGCGAAGTCCTACGAGGCGATCGAATAACACAATCGGATATTGAATTGGTCATGGGAAAAGATTCAACCTGTAACGCCCTCTGCACAAAAACCGTGTCGAGAAAAGACTTGAAGCGAGCAA
Organism: Calycina herbarum; assembly: GCA_001414485.1. Classification (NCBI taxonomy): domain Eukaryota; kingdom Fungi; phylum Ascomycota; class Leotiomycetes; order Helotiales; family Pezizellaceae; genus Calycina; species Calycina herbarum. The sequence continues at coordinate 81,264 of LLEY01000169.1, read as the reverse complement.
GAGAATTGGTCCGCGATGGATATGTAGCGGAATGGATCGTGGATAACCTCCCCGGAGCAACGAGTTTCGTGACAGTGGATAAATCGAGAAAATATTATGCGGCGGGATTTAAAATAGGCTACAAGGATATTGAGATCAATTCCGGGAAACATCGATTTTACATCAACAACCACCTTACCATCGTAATTCGCTACCGAAAGGCACCTGGAAAGGAGGGCGAGAAGGGTGGTAAGGTGGTCGTTGCGTTTGAGGTGTATACCAAGAGTATCGGACCGGAAAAGCGATTGGAAGATGGATGTCCAGAGGATCTCAGTGAAGTCGAGACGCCGATGGAATTATACATCAAACCGAATGCGACGGATTTTTCGAGTCAATATCCTCATTCTTCGTATTATCCTCCAGAGAGCGAGACAGATGTTGATGATGGGGCGACTCTGGATATTCCATATACTTACTCGGTTTACTGGCGCGAGGATGATAAAATTGAGTGGGCACATCGATGGGATTTGTATTTCGTCAACCAGGAAGAGGGATCCCGGATTCATTGGCTTGCAATTATCAACTCTTTGATTATCTCAGGATCATTGAGTGCGATTGTTGCTATGATTCTTGCGAGAACCATTCGCGGCGATATCAAGACTTACAAAGAGGCAAATGCGACTCTTGAAGATGGAAAGTCGAAATTGAAGAGGAGATCTAGACCGGGAAGTGGAGCACGAACACCGAAATCTGGAGAAAAGGCTGTGTTGGGACTACTTGAACAAGTAGGAGATGATGATAATGATGCGGATGTTTCTTCCGACGAGGAAGCTCTGGAAGATGTTACAGGATGGAAATTACTCCATGGTGATGTTTTCCGTGCTCCCGCTTATGGATACCTTTTGGCCCCACTTGTTGGATCTGGAATGCAATTAGTCTTCATGGCTGTGGGATTACTCTTCCTCAGCAGCTTAGGGATATTGAACCCCAGTTTCCGCGGTGGTTTCGTCAGTGTAGGAGTTGGTCTATTCGTCTTCGCTGGTCTCTTCTCAGGCTACTTCTCTGGACGAGTTTACAGAACTTTCGGCGGTAAGAACTGGCGGAAAAACACACTCATTACTGCGATCCTCTTCCCGGGTCTTCTATTCGCCCTAGTATTCATCCTCAACCTTTTTGTTTGGGCGCAAGCCTCTTCTACTGCGCTGCCTTTTGGGACGCTGGTGGGGATTATACTGCTCTGGCTTTGTATCCAGCTTCCGCTTGTTTATGTGGGGAGTTGGTATGGCTATCTTCGCACCGGGGCGTGGGAACATCCTACGAAAACTACGACTTTACCACGCCAATTACCTGCTAGACCTTGGTATATCCAGAGTGTACAATCCATCCTACTAGCAGGCCTCATCCCCTTCGCAGTAATCTTCATAGAACTCCTCTACGTCTTCCAATCCCTCTGGCAGGATAAATCAGGATATTACTACGTCTTTGGCTTCCTCTCCGTCGTCTCCGTCATCTTGATCCTCACCATCGCCGAGGTCACCATCGTCACGATTTACATCAAGCTTTGCTCGGAGGACTATAATTGGTGGTGGCACTCTTTCTTTGTTGGGGGCAGTAGCAGTGTTTGGGTCTTTGTTTATTGTATCTGGTATTACTTTACCAAGTTGCATATTGAGGGGTTCGTTAGTGGGTTGTTGTTTTTTGGGTATTCGTTTTTGGCGTGTGTGGTTTATGGGTTGCTTTGTGGGACGGTGGGGTTTTTGACGGCTTATGCTTTTGTGAGGAGGATTTATGGGTGAGTCTCTTTTTTCCTCTTTCTTTTTTGGATGGATTTTACCCTCTGATGTCTATCTTGGGGCTACGGGGGAAGGCTGTGGTGTTTTTGGGGTGTCAGTGGTTGGGACGTGTAGTCCTTGAGGTCTGGGCTCGCGAAGGGCTAATCTCCCTTCTCCGTCTCTCTTGCTACCTCCCCTCTTCCCTCCCTCACTCCTCGCCCCTCTTTGACTTTCCCGCTCCCTTCTCCTCTCTTCACCTCCTTCCTCGTCTTGAATCTGGATCCTTGCTAACAGTATTACAGCGCCATCAAAGCTGATTGAAAAATGGATTGGAATGCGTTTGGGAAATTAAATGGTCGCTTGTTGGGGGTCCTTTTTGGCATATGAATTGTATTGTAATTTGAGTAAATCTTACGATAGAGGAGTAATTGATGCATTGATGCATTGATGCATGGGATGGAGTATAATTGGGAAAGCAAAATAAAATCGATATCAAAATACTGGGGATGATATATTTTATTTTTTTGAGATTCATGAATGAGGCTTGATGTTGATTGGTAATTCAAGGGACTCCAGAGTGACAATTTAAGGGAAGTTGTGGTGAACCCAAGTACGTCATCTACTTTGAGTTCTATTTACTTCAACTTGAAACTTCAAGGGAGGTTCTTGTGTTGTCAGAAAGAGGAGGAATTGGTAAGCTCGAGGTAAGCTTTGAAAATTGGATAAGAGGGTTGGCTAGTAGTTGACAGAAGCTCAGAGGCGACGGCGGGGGTTGTTCGGCCAGCAATCTATTGCTTTTTGGGATATTCTGTGAGAAGTAAACCAATGGCCCAAGGAGTTTCAGGCACTGGTAGTTGGTAGAGCTGTATATATGTTTTGGTAGAGTTGGTTAAAGGTGCTGCTAGTGTGATGGGCAAGCTGACCATTCTTGAAGACACGGAGGTGGACTGGGCTGCGATCGACATTGGAGGATCAACTGGGGTAGCTGTTTTCTTCTTCACGGCATATAGTATGTTTTAATTTCCTCTTCAACCCTATTTCCCGTTCAATTAAGTAAACTCGTACTTGATTCTCATGTCTCTTCCTTTGCTCTGCTCTGACAGGTCCTGTGTAGCTGTGCTGTGTGGGTTGCCACGCTGTAAGTGATGTTCTTTTCATTTCCACTCATGTGAGTGCTGTTGTATGGTTTGACGTGGCGATTTCAATTGTTCAATTGTTCAATTGTTCTATGGTGTTGGTTAAAGTTATTATTTTTGTTGGGCGACGGCGGGTGCCAACAATAACACTAGGTTTGCGTCTGACCGAGTTCTAGAATCGAGATTTGATCTGTACTTGCATCCAGACTTTGGGATGTTGGAGTTGGAAAGATTTCGTCATCTGAGTTTCCGCTTTATTTGTGATGTCTCTGGGTTCTGCTTTTGTGGTTTTAGGGAAATGCTCATGATTCTGATGAGAAGGCAATCATTTCAAATACAACAGTTGATTCTTAAGTATTATAAGTCAGCAATGGGGAGGGGTTTTTTGAGTGAGTATCATGAGTTGGCTTTCTGCTCAACCGTTTATTTGGTTTCACGCATATAACTAACTCACTTAGTTGGGACTTAATCAAGCCTCTGCATTAGATGTTACTCTTGCGTTCATTTGTCACATTCTCTTCCTTGAATGCAGATCATCAAGTTCTAGCCAAGTCGATTTCTTGATAACCGAACACCAACAAGCATTCCAAGGCCGAGAATACGACAAATGAAATTGTCGTTCAATCAAGCTCCAATCAAGCTCCAACAACCAAGAGTCGGTAGCATTTACGTAAAATCAAACAAGCATTTGCATGCAAGATAACAAGATCACTGTACTCCATCTTTCGTGGGCCACAGAAATCTTGGTGGATTTAGCTTACCCAGTAATTGCTCTGACTAGAGCGCAGGTTGAGTTGTTGTTTACGTACATACAACTAACTCGCTTAGTTGGAGCTTTATTAAACCCCATAATCATCTGTTAGTCTTCGCGTTTACTTGTCAGATTCTCAGCCTCTGAATGCTTGTTGGTATCAAGCAATCGACGTGGTTGGAACTCGGGTTGTTTACGTACGAATAACTAACTCGCTTAGTCGTATTTCGATTGGCCACCAAGAACACTCACCTCATTCGTCTCGTTCGTCATGGTTTTGAAATGTATATTACAATTTTGGCTTGTAGTTACCAAATGATCACCTGGGCTAGAAGCTTGAGTGGTTGTTTACGTAAATACAACCAGCTTGAGGGGCTTGATTAAAAGTCAACAATGTTGGATAATAAGAACACCTACTTCGATTCGCCTTATTCGTCAAGTTTGTATCCTTGAAATGCTTGTTGTAAGGTTGGCTCTTGGTTATCACCAAGGCTAGAACTTGAGTTATTTGTTGTGTTGGCGACGTGGTGCTCATAACATTGAAAGATATGTTGGTGTTTTCTGACATCTTTTCCCATGTATGCTCGTCGACTTTCCATTCTTGAATCTCTGGTTCGTTCTTGAGTGGTAACGAATCGGAATAGGCGGAGCATGTTTCAACATGTAAGATACAACAAAGTGCTCGCGAAAAAATGGAGAGCAAAGTGTATAAATATTAAGTTCTCCTCCTTTCGTTTCGATGCTCAAATTCAGCTACCAAACACAACTACAAGCTTACGTCTCCAACTCGAATCACAAAACACTGCCTCTTTTCTCAACGGTCACCTCATAACTCTAACTTCACAAAGATGAAGCTCTCCGTCATCGTCTCTCTCATATTCACCACTCTAGCGCTGACTGCGCCACTTCCAGGTCCGTTTCTACCCCCATCACTTTCCCGTGCCAAGACCCCCTCCAAGTTGATCTCACCCTCTTTCATTCAACACACTAACACCGCCCACCCACAGACTCCTCACCCATCTTAACCTCCCTTATCCCCCGCGCCCCAGAACCCTTAGCCTACCCTCGAGCTGAAGTTGCGGAGGGTAGAGGTGTAGAAGATGGATGCAATCGTGGGGGGTATAACGGATGTGTTAAAACTGTTTGAGTTGGTGGTGTTGGTTTTGAGGAGGGGTTATATGAATTTGATGGATGTTTTTGTTTTATTTTTGACTCTCGTTTGTTTATGCTCCTTGGTGGTTGGTTGTTCAGCGAGGGGAAAGCACGAAAGAGAAAAGGGTAATGGAATTTGAACCAACTTACTTCGGTCTCAAAGCAGAATTAGCACTGAGAGTAGCAGCATATCATTCCATCCATTGTTGATCTATAAATGTGACAAGTGTACCCGGGTATATTTGACAAACTCCATCCCATGCACGCTTAAATCCAAATACCCATTTCCAAATCACCGAATCAAGCTATACCATTATCCTCCTCAGTCCCTCAGTACCACCAAGAACTCGTCTGCCCGTCACGGCACATCTTCCCTTTCCATTTTCCCATTTCCCCTCTTTACTTTCCATGAAAGTCTCCTGTTTCTCATGATTCCCCTCCATCCATCGATGTATGCAAGTATAACAAAACACGAAACCAGTTTGACAAGCAGTTGCCGTAGTAATTTCCTCCTCGCAAATAGGACAGCATTCCGAGTTGGAAGGGACGGGGACTGTGAATATAGGTAGTAAAGAGGCCGCGGCAATCGGTGGATTCTTTGCCTCCTTTTTCTCGGGCTCTTGATTTTCCGTGGCCTTCTGTGTTTGCGGCTCAGAATTTGACGTTGATCCCTTTTTCACAGGCCCAAATCGGGTGGAGAGCGTCGACAATCCAGATACGATTGGTGGCGGTAACTCAATCCCCTCCGCAGCTTTCTTCCCTAACTGCCTCGCAAAATCACTAGCATGCCACCACTCCAAAAACTTCAACGCAAAGATACTCGTTGGAAGCAAGATCTTCAAACTCCCCAACATCCTCTCCCCCATAATCCTAGGATGGAAAATACTAGTAACCCCTAAATTCCCTCCTCTCCCCGAACCTGGTTTTCCCTCCGCCAACGCAGCAATAGCCCTATAATCTTCCTCCCCCAACCTCCTCATCCTCGTCCCAATAAGCCAAAGAAAGGGAGAATGGAATCTGGAGTTGTCGAATAGATAGGTAACATTGAACACCAATATCGCAAAATAATACGCCGCATTAACACTCGGATAGATATTCCTCAAAAACCACCGATAATAATGTAGGATCCTCTGTTTTATCGTAGGGTTCGGCGGCATACGTGTATAATTCCCCCCAAGCAAAGCCCTCGGCGCATTCACATCATAACTCTCATCCAACTTCCTCTTCAAATAGGGCACCCCAATCATCACCGCAAGATTCCTCCACACGTCCCCATCACTCAACTTCAATGTCTCCCTCACATGTCCCGCCGCTCCGATTTGCGCGCGGGGGATTTCGCCCACTGCTAAAGCACGCTCGCGTTTTAAGCCGTAGAAGTTCTCTGTGAATCCGCCACCGGTGGTTTTCAGGTAATGCCGTTCTACTATTAGCATGCAGAGGGCGTAGAGTTCGTCGAAGGAGTTTAGGATTCGAAGGAGGTAGCGGGGGTGTCGGTGGGTTGCGATTGTGAGGAGGTAGCGGAGGGAGGGGGGAAGGAGGGAGGAGAGTTGGGATTCGGAGAGGAGCTCGAAGAGAGAGGGTTTGTGGGAGTCAAAGGTTGAGCGGAGTTCGGTCATGAATTCCATTATGGCGGTTGTGAGGTTGAGGGATTGTGGCTATTGGAGATAAAACTAGAGTAGAAGAGATGATCTTGAGCCGCGTCTGGGCCGAGGTCCAAGATGAGCTCTGTCACGTGGTGCTGTGATCTTTATCTCTGTATCAGCTTCTGGGAATATCCCGAACACTTTTCTCAGCATCCACCGCCCCCCAATTCGGCTCATGGGCCAGGTCAGTCCCCTACCTACCGAATAAGACTATTCAGTACCTATATATATACTGCATCATTATTAAAATCTGGGGTTAACATTTAGAGATTCAAAGCGGGGCAAGCTAATTGTTTGATCATTTGGTACAAGTCAAAACAAAAGGCCCCCGTCTTGTCATGTTTTATTTTTGCTCCTACTGTAGTGTTTTTATACAGAGAAGAAGGTCTCATTTTTATGTTTCAGCAAAGTTATATATATTTGAGCTTGGCGGATTTGTACAAGCAAAGTACCTTCCTAACTTGATGCACCTAAATAGGGAGGAGGTGCACAATCTCGACTTGGCAACGTCTTTTATATGCACTCTCCAGGCACCATTATTGAACTACAGGCTTGGTTCTGCGTTTCCCCGAGTCTTAGGGCCCAGATGTTTTCTTTTGGTCTCGTCTCTTCGTCAACTTCCTCATTTGATATGAATTCTTTTTTCGTACAGCATGACTGCGCCGTATACTGCTGTACCCCTCACTCACTATGCATATCGGATTTCTGGTACCTCGACGTGTTTTATCGACAATGGGATTTTATTCGAAGGATCGCCAAGTACCTCAGGCATCGATTTTCGAATGCTTGTCGGCCTTGGTCAATCATCGTAATCGGGTGAACATATCTCTTGGCTTGCTGCAACATCCTTCTTCATGAGGAAGTTGTGTGAGTGAGGGGACTTGGAAGCGACTACAAGGTAGCTCGCGTCTTGGTATGCAGTGAGATGGCTCGAGGTCACAATTGCTAATGATAATGAACGTCCTGAAGTATTCACATAAATACATGAAGGGGTTGCCCTTTGTAGGGTATTGAGTTTGGTAGCAGCAGTTTCTCCAACTTCTTAAATTTCTTCAAGATGCGTCTCCTTTCCGCTCATACCACTGCTGTGGCTCTATTGACTGCTCGAGTTCTTGGTCATCCTGCCCCCTCCTCTAACTCGGCTCAGAACATCCAGAGAAGAACTGTCAACCTCGATGCCTACAAACTGGGAGCCGGAGCAAGTTATTCAAACAATGTCGTCCTTACTGAGGAAAAGCCTGAGCTCAGAGCCTTCGCTGCGTCTACTTACACTGATACGGCTACCTCATTGGTGAAGAAGGTTGCTCCAGAAGCTGAGTTTCGGTTGGTTTCGAGCTACCTGTCGGGAAATGGCGTAGGGCACGTTGTGTTCAAGCAGACTCTGCACGGTATCGATATTGATACAGCTGATTTCAACGTCAATGTGAGTTTTTGATGTAAGAATGTTAAGTAAATCACTAACAGAAATAGGTTGGCAAAGATGGAAAGGTTTTCTCCTTCGGGAACTCTTTTTATGCTGGAGTTCTTCCAACAGAAAATCCATGTAACCAATCCATTTCTTTAGCCCCGCCCCTCATTCCGTTCTTATGACTCCATCCTGCCATATTTGGCTCTCTTCTGCAAGAGTTAGCCCTTTGCTAATTTTTTGCAGTGGTTAAGCGAGACCAAGTTGATCCAGTGGCAGCTTTGAGAGGAGCTTCCAATACTCTTCAACTTTCAGTAACTGTCGATGGAGCTGTAGCTACTCTAGAAGCCGAGACTGAGCATTTCACCATCACAGGATCTTCAGGCGCACTTTCAGATCCTAAAGCACGTTTGGTATATGTTCACACTGGAGACTCTCTTTCGCTTTCTTGGAGAGTAGAGACAGATATCAGTCAAAACTGGTTACTCTCTTACGTTGATGCAAAGACCCCAGAAAAGGTTTTTGGTGTCGTGGACTACGTCGCTGAGGCATCTTATAATGTTTAGTAAGCACTTTATATCTTAATACCCCCCGGTATTAGCATTTACTTACTATCAAAAGTCCTTGGGGAACCAATGACGCTACCAAGGGAGATCGTGTGATAGAAACCGATCCTTGGGATCTCAAAGCCTCTGAGTTTACATGGCACTCAACTGGCGCCATCACTTACAACACCACCAGAGGAAATAACGGCAACGCCCAAGCTAATTGGGAAGGCGATTCAGCATTCATCAATGACTATCGTCCCTACGAAGCCGACTTGGATTTTGACTATCCATTCAGTCTCACTGCCGAAGACCCTAAAAGCTACATCGATGCTTCTGTCACCCAGCTTTTTTACACTGCGGATATGTATCACGATTTACTCTATGTTCTTGGTTTCAATGAGGTGGCTGGAAATTTCGAAGCAAACAACAACGGTCAAGGAGGTCTAGGAAATGATGCAGTTACTTTGAATTCCCAAGATGGATCTGGAATAAACAATGCTAATTTCGCAACACCTGTCGATGGCCAGGTTCCAAGAATGCGGATGTATATCTGGAATTACACTTTACCAGCATCTCCATGGCGGGACTCTTGTTTCGATGCTGGGGTTGTCATTCACGAGTATACCCACGGTCTATCTAACCGTCTCACAGGGGGGCCGTTGAACTCGGGTTGTTTGGGAACCACGGAAGCTGGTGGAATGGGTGAAGGGTGGGGGGACTTTATGGCCATTGCGATTCACACGAAGACTTCTGATACTAGAGCTACGAATTATCCATTGGGCGACTGGGTTCGCGGTAGACCCTCAGGACTGAGAACCTACTTGTACTCAACGAGCCAAAAAGTCAACCCAATGGTTTACACGACTGCGAATAACTCCACTCTTGTTCACTTTATCGGTACTATTTGGGCGACCATGCTCTATGAAGTTATGTGGAATTTAATCGATGTGTATGGTATTACTGAGGCGAGACAACCTACTTTCGTCAATGGCGTACCGACGGATGGAAGGTTTTTGACCATGCAATTAGTGGTCGATGGCTTGAAACTGTAAGACCAAGTTCAAATATGAAACTTTTGTATTGCAATACTAACAAAAAAACAGCCAACCCTGCCGACCAACTTTCATCCACGCACGAGACGCCATCCTCGATGCAGACAAAGCCCTCACAGGTGGCGTAAACCAATGCAGCATCTGGAAAGCCTTCGCAAAGCGTGGTCTCGGTGCCGATGCCCGCAGATCCGATAATCCACTCGATCAACTCTCTAGAGTTGACAGCTACAATCTGCCCAACGGTGTTTGTGGTTGCAGCGCTGATAACTGCCTGCGGGCCCTACGTGCAACTAACCCAGCTGATCGGTTGTTGGAGTCTCAGGAGTTTTGTGGGGAGTTCACCAAGACTGTTGTTACGGATGTTGCAGCTGTGAAGCCTTATTTGACTTCTGCTTGTACTGGAGATGTTGTCTCGCGGGTTAGCTCGGCTTGTGGTTGTGTTCCTACACTTGGGTGAGGGTTGGGGACTGTATGGGGCTTGAGGGGCAGGCACCAGGTACCATAGCATGATAAATGAGAATGTCTATGTTTTAAAATGAAGTGCATTTATGAATGATAGACATGAATTAGACGAGGACTCAGTTTCGATTACTGTCTCATCCATTATTTGTAAAAGTGTTCGTCATTGTTACCGTATAGTTCATAAATTAACAAAATTATATAGAAGAGAGATAATTAGATATAGCGCTTCTTTCTAACTAGGCCTCGTCTCTTTTAGAGTACTTTTATTTTCTGTCTTCTAAAGAAAAGAGGGAGAAAGCCTTAATAAAAAAGCTCGGATTATAAAAAAGTAGGTAAATTCAAACTTAACTCGCAACTCACTGTAGGGTGATGGAATCAAAATATAAATCTTATGAAAAACCCCCGAATTCACTTTTCTATGGTCAGTTGATTTGATTGTTCTAGAAATTTGAGATAATAGTGCTTAATAGATATTGTTCAGGTACGGCATCCCAATTTCAGGTGAACTCTTACCCCTGCTGCAAGTTCATATTTTAAGTTTTTACCAATGAGTCGTCGCAGGTTTTCCTTCCGACCGGCAGAACAATTCCGTAGAATTTATACGTACAATAATATAATCTTACATTCGGTTTTTCGTTTCTCCTTGGCTAGTGTACTTGTGGGCAACGTTGTAGATTACACAGCAGCTTTTAATATCTTCGATCGACATTTCTAGATGCTTTTCGAGGCTAAAATGCCCCTATCAGATTGCCCCTTTAGAACTCATCAAATCACAACCCCGCGCGCACTGACTCAAAATGCTCGGCTATTTGCTATTTAAACATTACTATGTTTACCCCTACGAACCATCGGACTTCACTCTCCTAGGATTTCACTTGGTATCTGAAGATATGTTCAATGCACTTTTGAGACCTCACGTACCTGCGAGATCATATTTGCAAATTCAAGCTCAAGGTTTCTACCAGCGTTTACTCCTGGTGCAAGGTGAACGTTACAACACCGTTCCACAGATTTCACGGTTTGGTAAAATATATTACCACGTACTCTTTGGTCTCTGACAAATCTTGCCATTTGATATGTAGCAGATTATAAGCAACTATCAACGTTTTGGGATAACATAATAACTTCATCCATTCTAGACCGATTGAGGGGTAACCTAAGGTACGGGGGATTTTCTCAAGACCAGTGAGTATGTAAAGCGTCTTTTGAAGATTTTTCCATCTATATAAATCCCTATTGACTCCCTCTTAAGTTTCAGAACACAATCATTTTTCATTGACGACAACTTCGAACTCTGTTGAATTACTCTACTTAATATGAAATTCTTTATTGCTCTTGCTCTCTTGCTGACCGGAGTGGCACAAGGTCACGTAAGTAATCACTCGTTTATCTTCAGATCCAACAAACAGTTTCGAATACTCACAAAAACCCAGTATGTCTTCCAGAGAGTTCAAGGTCCTGGAATAAACGCAAGTGACTGGCAGTACATGCGAAAAGTAGGAATCGAACCCAGCACGTACGCCAGAATCTATGATCCCATGTAAGTCCAATATCCCTTCTTGACTCCCCTTTCTGACCATAGGCCACGTAGCTACGTCAAGGATATCAATTCTAACAAAATGCGCTGCAACCGAGATGGCGACAAGCTCGCTCCGGACACCCAGTCCCTTCCCATCAAGGCTGGAGATGTCCTTGGATTCAAGGTCGATTACCCAATCTTTCATCCTGGTCCATTAATGGGCTACATGGCGAAAGTCCCAGAGGGTAAAACGGCTGCAACTTGGGATGGGTCTGGAAAAGTCGTAAGTTACTCTGTTTCGTTTTTCCGCTCGGACGAACAAGGTTGGGAAGCTGATTTTTGCTAGTGGTTCAAAATATTCCATGATCAAATCACCACGATAACTCAGACTGCTAATTCAAAAGACTTTCCATTCATCGGTGCAACTTGGAAGGGAAACAAGGGAATATTTCTGTCCTGGATCTGATATGTCACTTCTCAGTCTAACTTGATCGCAGGGAAAGTTGATGTATTTTTCGATCTCCCTAAGGCTCTTCCAGATGGCGAATACGTGTTCCGTGTTGAACACCTCGGTAAGTCACTTTTTGAAGAATATCTTGCCGTCGTTCTTATTGCTGGATCATTTGTTCTGCTCCAAAATGCTCTTGCACCACTCCAAATTCCGAGGAAAGTTTAACTGACATATGAGAATCACAGGTCTCCACCTCAGCCAAACTGCACCAACTAATGGTGGGGGTGTCCAATTTTTTATAAGCTGTGCGCATCTACAAGTCAGTAGTGGAGGGACAGGAACTCCGGGGCCGTTAGTTGAGTTTCCAGGAGCTTACGTTGAGGGAGAACCTGGTATCATGCTCAATGTGATGGACAAGAACAAGACATTGGTGAATTGAAAAAAACCTAGAACAAATTGAGTGTGCTGTGCTAACAAGTATTTGTGTTTAGGAAGAGTTCCAGGATACATATGTTCCTCCGGGCCCCCAAGTGTGGGTTGAGTAATTCGGATTGCTGTATGGTGGTTCCGTATTTGGGATACCCGGTATACCACTCTTTCGTTGTGAATTGTTCAGAGAATACGGGTTCAAGCTCTTCCTATTAACTGTTTCTTTCCGGGCAAGGCAGCAGGAAAAGTACTATTCAAGTATACGAGAGAATATGTTTCATCCGAAAAGTTACGAGATAGCACAGGTGGTCGAGTTTAGCTTGTGGTATAACCGCGAAAGGAAAGGGATATTGAATCAGAACCAAACTGGGGAGGAAAACTTCATGGCAAAATTCAACGCATGAGTAACTATCAAAATTAACGCTAGTCAACCCATTTGCTCATGAGTCCCAACTTATTTTTCCGAGTTCCCAAGTTCCCTCCTTGAATATGCAAGCAAAGCCATCTTCATTTCATGATTCCCCGAAAAGAAAACTTGTCACCAGCTGAGTGTAGCTGATGTTCCTTTCTTGATTCTATTCAAGTTACAATACTATCTAGTCATTACCACTAGCTGGGGAACCATGAGCACGCAGGGCCCCTGAAGATACCACTTCCCAACTGCCATCTCTATAAAGTCTGAGAGAAACATTCTCCTGGGAGGCTGTCAGATCACTCTCCAGAAAAATCTTCAGCTGTCATAGGTCACTTGTTACTTGCGAGATATCAATAAGCTTTGACTCAATTAGAGAACTATCAAACATAATTATTTCCAGCGCCACATGCACCCCTCAAATAATTTCTCACATCATGTTTCTAGCGAATTTGGGAATTCGGTATGAGAAGGAAGGTTTGCCGGAAAATATTGCAGCAGCGGGTGCTCAACTCCCTTTCCCCGCCTGAGAACCCTGGCTTGCTTGGCTAGTAGAGCTTCCTTGGGCTTGGGTAGGTTTGCTTTTCCCCAGCTCAAGTCCTGACCCTTTCATAGCAAACTGCTTTTCTTGACTTTTGAATTTTCCCTCTTTGTCCAGGCGCACAAGTTCAATAGATTCTTGGCCTTTACTCTCCTTGACATCTTTGCCACACATTATTGTAGTGGGGTATACCACCAACTGGGCACTTATGAGTAAAGTTAACTTAAGAAAATTATCAAGGTTGCTGTCAAAAGAACAAAAATGTCTATTCGCAAGAATATGGCTCTGCAACTTGATACAGAGCTGCGAAATAAATATAGCTTCAAGAAATTTGTTTCCTCCCATGAACTCAATAGGACTTTCGCGAAATGATGGATTTTGTGTTGGAATTTTGATCGGCTCCCGCACTCATAGAATGATATCAAGGTCTTGAGCTCATGATACATAGTATGACTGAGCACATAAGCAGAAATAGAAGGTTTCCAACAACCGAGTGTCTCTACCATATTTCCCAAGTATACGACGTAGTGCTAGAATTCTTTTAAATCAGTTATGCAAACCGTGAAGAGGTAATGTAAATGACTTGAACTCTTTCACTTTTACGAATAACGAATGTCACTAGGGGTGAAAGCCTTCGCTTCCCTCGACAAAGTCACAATTGCCTTGCAGTAGCCTTACTAAACACTTGTTTTCAAAATCTTCAGATACGCTACTATTAATAAGAACGTCAAGAATTAAAATAAATAAACAAACTTCAGCTGAAAATAACCCACTTTAGAATGAATTGTTTTCTTCATCAGCGCAAGTGTGTTTAATTCTTGAAATCCTACTAAAAAGATGAGAGAATAAATTGAATAGTACAATTTTACCTAACATATAAACTTCGAATTAAGAGGGTATCTATCAAACAATATTCCCAACACCACCAACGCCTTCAAAATCAATTCACAGCCCCTGTCCACCCTTTCTTTATTTCAATCCTTACAACCATTCTTCCCCGACCCAGATCCCTTACAAGTACTCGTACTAGCCGCACAACCCGTCGTCACAGTGCTAAACTTCGTAGATACACTAGTCGTCGTACTAACACTCGTCGTAGTTTTCGTACAGCTACTCACTGTATTCATCATTGAAATTGTAGATGCTGGAAGCGTGCTAGTTATTGTGAATCCTTGGCCTTGAATGGTTGAAAATTGGGTTGTGGTTATTGTATTTGTTGAGCCAGGGAGAGTGCTAATCAAGGTGCTGTAGATGGTGTTTCCTGGAACAGTTTCCGTGATGGTTGTTAAAGAGCCGAGGAGTGAGGTTGTTTCATAATTCAAAATCGTCGAATAAACAGTGCTTGCAGGCTGGCTTTCCGTAATCGTGATAAGAGATCCCGGAAGAGATGTTGTCTCGTAGCTAACAAATGTCGTATTTCCAGGCTGGCTTTCCGTGATTGTAGTGAGAGACCCAGAAATCGTCATTGTTTGAGTCTCATAAATGGTAGTTCCAGGAATAGTTTCCAAAATTGTGGAGTAAATTATACTCGCAGGAGCTGCCTCTATTATGGTGGACCCTGGTAGCTGGGAAGTCTCGTAGCTGACAATAGTTGAGTAAATTGTACTAATTGGTGCTGATTCGGTGATAGTCGAATAAATAGTACTTGCAAATTCCGTCTGGGTGTGTGTGGAATATGAACAAGGAAGCTGAGAAATCTCCGTGGAGTAAATGATACTTGCAGGGGCCGTTTCAGTGATGATTTGCGTTGAAATTTCGGTAGTAACGGACCCGGACAATTGAACTGTCTCATAATTGACGACCGTCGAGTAGATAGTACTTGCAGATTCCTTTTCGGTAAGCGTAGAATACGAGCCAGGAAGCTGCGAGGTTTCCGTAATTGTCGTATATGCGCCAGGTAGATCCGAAATCTCGATATTTATTAATGTGGAATAAATGGTACTAGCAGGTGCCATCTCGGTTATTGTTGAGCCAGGGAGAGTCGAGAATTGCGTTATTGTTGAAGTATCTGGAGCTAGACTACAAGATTCGGTTGCAGTTATGTAAGAGTCTGGAAGCTGTGGGATGGTACTATAAGAGCCAGGAAATTGCGAAATTTCGTAATCCGTGATCGTGGAGTAAATAACGCTGGTAGGACCTTCTCTGTCAATGTTGAGGCATCACAGGACAATTGTGATGTTTCCGTCAAGGTGGTATATGAGCCCGCAAGCTGCGAGGTCTCATAGCTAGTTATCGTAGAATAAACAACGCTAATCGAAGCGGCGTCAGTAATTGTCGAGCCAGGCAATTGAGACGTCTCGGTAATTGTGGTATAGGAGCCCGTATTCTGTGATGCATCGCAGCTGAGGGTAATTGTTGAAGCTGGTTGCCTAGTAGTGGCCGTCGAATAATAATTTTCGGTCAATCCAGGCAGGGCAGTAGACTCCGTGGAAATTTGCGTCTCGGTTGAACCCTGGGCACACTGAGAAGTCTCGGTGATGGTCGTATAGCTTCCCAAAATATATGGGCAATATGTAGAGATCAAAATGCTTGCCGGAAGAGTCTTATATTCAGTTGAAGCCGAGCATCCAGAAGCCGCTCCCGATATTGCAATTGTTGAACCCGGAAGCGTGGAAAATTCTGTCGAGAATTGCGTTATTGTAGAAGCATCCGGCGGAGGATATGCACTACAAGATTCCGTGGAAGTTTGGGTCACTGTCTTGTCATTTCCTGACAGTGTTAAGATTTCCGTTATTGTCTGCCCATTGCCAGGGAAAAAGGAAGTTTGAATGATCGTCTTTTCTCCGCCCGACAACACAGAAGTCTCAGTTATTGTCTTCTCACCACCGGACAAAGTGGTCATTCTTTCTAGACCGGGAATCGTAGATACCTGGGTTATCGTTTTGCCCTCCCCAGCAAGCGTTGAGAATTGGGTAATGATCCTATCGGCGCCAGAAATGGTCTGAGTAATAGTCTTTTGGCTACCCGGCAGAGTGCTTGGGGCACAAGAAGCCATTTGGGCGATAGTTTTCTGGCTACCCGGCAGAGTGTTTGCAGCACAAGATGCCGTCTGAGTAACTGTTTTCCCAGCACCATACACAGTTGAAGTATAACCAGGTTTTGTAGAGATAAATGTCTTGGTTGTCGTGCTTAATTTTGTAGACGTATATGTGGTAATTCCGCGTCTATACTCGGTTGTGGTAATTGTCGAAGTTGGCTTGTCGTAGTTCTCCATGCCGTGGTCACTTGCCCGGGTAAAGTAAAGAACTTGGTGCTTGTTTTTGTCGAGGTGGTAGTGCGCAACACGGCAGGTGCAGTGATTGTAGTTCTGAGATATATTAACATATTTATATTCGGGATAATGGAAATTTCAACTCACTTGCAAGAAGCAGGACACGCAGCAGGAGCAGTTCGCGGAGAGTGAACATCCAAGTTTGTCCTATATTCAACAGCAGCACCACTCACGACGAAACAATATACATAGCAGAAACATCACAGTAAGAATGAGAGAAATAACGAGAGCTTGAAATCCGGAACCCCGACAGGAGAGAGATAAATAGAGAGGCACCTACATTCTTTTTATACAAACCAAACAATAGCATTTCACTGAATCCACGGCTCCGGAACCAACACAATATGCAGGTACATAATTGCATGAATTAACCATTGGATCCCTTGGCACAAGGTTCGAGGCTGTCGGTGCTTGTTCCTGAGCAGAGAGATCAACTGTGGCGAGAGATGAGGCTCCAAATAAACCCTTCCAGACTTTTTGCTAACTTGATTTGACAGGGACCAGCGTATCGGCTTCGCTAGCTAACGTCCTGTCAGCACGAAGCTGAAAGAATTGTGGTGTTCAGAGGCCGTCGTGATGGAGCACCACTGCCTAGGCCTGAAGCTAAAGTTGGTGGCGTTAATATCTAGATATGTGCAATGCGGGCACAAACGGGGAGAGAAAGTTCAGCGAACCAATAATGTCAGTTGAACATAACTTTCCCAAAAAGAAAATTGTTTGTTTTTTGTTACAAAATGAATAGCAGGCGTGAGTACCTGTGAAGCGGGGTTTGGTTGATACCAGTCGGCCCAAGAGTTCCGGCCAAGCCCAAGAGTTCCGGCCAAGCCCGAGCGTCATCTGGAGGTCGCCCCGTAAACTGGCACCTTGGAGCCCATTTTTACCCACAAAATAGTGACTACAGTCTTAGTCTGTAATAAGCAAAATTGGTGTATCGAGAAGAAAAGAACCAGCTCCTTTAGCTCAGCGGTAGAGCGGGCGATTGCAGTAACGCAATTATATCGCCAGGTCAATCGTTCGAACCGGTTAGGGAGCTTCTTCTCTCTTTTCTTTTGCACTTTTGGAGAAGGTCTGGTCTGTCTTTTATACTGCCCCTTCCCTCCCCTGTATTGTTGGTGCGTGTTTCAATTCGAGGATTGCGCAATTCAATCCATTTTTTGCTCTTCAAATTGTGCAACCGCACGTGTGGAGATTGCCTTCCAAGGTCTTCTTTCCTTCCCTTCCCATCTCGAGTTCTACACGTACCTACTTCCCCCAAGGGCAACTCCTCAGGAGCCTTACGATTGAGTTTCTCCGAACGAGATGCCTCTCCCCCCCCTCCTCCGCCTGCCGTGAATCTCTGGGTTCTGTCGCACAGCACCACCTGCACCCTCAGCTTCGTGCAGAGGTCCTATTTCCCTCTCGCGCGAGCGACTCTTCCTACCTCTATACTCTTGCTCCCAGTGGAGAATCGAACTGCGCCGGATCGTACACAATAGAGGGCGTATTGCGTCGTGCGAAACGGGGAACAGGACCATGCGATAGACATAAGGGGCATGGAAGCACAAGAACGCAGCGCTTTGAAAGCGTCAAGAGACCAGGCAAGCGTCATGCCTACACATAGCCTTCCAAGAAGGCCACTAGAGGGAAAAGAGGTTGGGTACTACAAGGTCTAGGATCTCAATATTGCTTCGCAGGAGGCCTTGTTATGGTTCTAAGACTACGAGATCCGCTACGGCTGTCCTTGTGCACTAGAAAAGAAGTACAGACGAAGTCACGAAGTAAGCTGCGGTTGTGAGCTTTCTTCTCAGATACTCTCGTACCTCGAACGTTGGCTAGGTACCCCGCTTCCCCAAGAAGATTTTTGGGGTAATTTCTCGTACGACCTCCGTTGTGGCCAATGGCAACGAATTCAACCCCGAAAGTCAATCGGCCCGTTGCATTTCACCTGTGGTATTTTTGAAGAATACCTCGTACATTTGATTACTTCTTGGTTAGTGCCAATAGTGCCAACGGAAGAATTGTGGCCATTATAAAGCCATGTGCTCCTTAGATCTGGTGACTTTCCTCTATTGCTGTCTATTCCCCTCCGTTTGTATCTCTATATTCATCATGTATTTCTCTTCGCCACTCGTAACAGTGTTGTCCTTATGCTCGCGATCAAGTGCTGCATCAAATATCCAGAGGCGAGACTTGGATTCCTTTGTGGGCACAGAGAGAGCAATTGCGCTTCAAGGCGTTCTTAATAACATCGGTCCCCATGGCTCACAAGTTCCCGGAACCGCAGCTGGCATAATTATCGCAAGTCCCTCAAAATCCGACCCAGATTGTAAGTATTTGCAATACTTGGTAGACACAGCATTAATTCTTCCCAGACTTCTTCACTTGGACCCGAGATTCTGCTTTGACCATAAAGATGATCGTCGACGAATTCATCTTGGGCAATGCTACTCTGGAGCCGATAATCAACGATTATATAAAGGCACAAGCTACCCTTCAAACAGTTTCCAACCCTTCTGGGACGCTTTTTCCTTCCGGGCGTGGTCTCGGAGAACCCAAATATATGGCCGACGGTAGTCGATTCAATGGAGCTGTGAGCAAAACATATCTTTTCGTTCTCTCAAGTCCATTTGTCTTTGGAAAAATTATCCACTTTGCGGCTCAGTTTCCTTTTGCTAGAAAAACTACAGTGCTGATCTATTGAAGTGGGGACGCCCTCAGCGTGATGGGCCGGCTCTCCGTGCCGTCGCTTTGATTACCTACAGTGACTGGTTAGTCAGAAATGGCCAATCCCAAAAAGCAAAGACAATCGTCTGGCCCATCATATCCAACGATATTTCCTATGTTGCACAATGGTGGAACCAGACGGGGTTTGATCTTTGGGAAGAAGTCCAGGGGTCGAGCTTTTTTACTGCTCTGAACCAATACAGATCTCTTGTCGAAGGTACAAAGCTCGCACGAAACCTGGGAGTTACATGCTCCTCTTGTTTCGTAGCATCTTCAATTCTCTGTCTCGTTCAGAACTTTTGGAATGGACAATACATCGATGCGAATATCAATATTGACGATCACCGCTCAGGGATCGATAGCAACTCGATTTTAGCGTCAATCGCCGTTTTTGACATCGACGCATACTGCGACAGCCCTACATTCCAACCATGTAACAGCAAATCTCTAGCCAATTTCAAAGTTTTGGTCGACAGTTTCCGAACATATCCGATCAACGATGAGATCCCAGCTGGGAAAGGCGCTGCTATTGGACGTTATCCAGAAGATACCTATTTTGGAGGCAATCCTTGGTATCTTACCATAACCGCTGCAGCAGAATTTCTTTACGATGCCGTAGCACAATGGAAGGCCCGTCACAATTTGGTGGTTGACGAAACTTCACTTGCCTTTTTCCAGGAGATCTACCCAAACGTTAGTATTCGACGATACAACAGCGGAAACGAAAACAGTCTTTTCTCGCAAATTATGGAAGCAGTCACCGCGTACGCTGATTCATTCGTCACCATCGCGGAGAAATACACCCCAGCGGATGGTTCCCTCTCTGAACAAATCGATAAATCCACTGGCGTCCCTCTCTCCGCTCGTGATCTGACTTGGTCGTACGCAACATTCATCACCATGGCCTCCCGTCGCGCCGGCCAATATCCTAGGACTTGGGGCACAAGACAAGCAGATCCCCTACCCTCTCCTAACTGCACCGTCCCATCTTACACCGGTACATACATCCCCGCAGTAGCTGCCGGCGCACCCAACTCAACAATCGGGTGTCCAATCAATGTACTTTTCAACCTTAACGCCACAACCTATTATGGGGAAAATATCTACATCACGGGGAACACGACGGAACTAGGGAATTGGGATTTGGGCAAGGCACTTCCTTTGAATGCGAGGGGTTATACGGAGGAGAGGCCGTTGTGGAGTTTGGATACTTATTTTGAGGCGGGGGAGGGTGTTGACTATAAGTTTGTGAGACAGGAGGATTGTAATCAACCGTGGATTTATGAAGATCAGAATCGCACAGTTGCGATTGGGCCATGTGTGAGTACTATGGGGGGGATTGAAATTGCTTGGGCTGGTCCTGTGGGGACGTCGGGGAATTGTTAGCCAAGTCTTGATCAATTCCAAACAAAAATTCCAATTTATTTAAACACCAACCTTCTCAACCCTCTCGATCACTATCCCACTTAATGAACTGCACAACCCTCCACCCCAAACTCCACCTTCTCAACCTTGCCCCATAAAAGAACATCGGGCACGCCAACCCCAAAACAACCCCAACAATAAGCCCCATCTCCACGAAAGCCATCATCTGTCCCTGCTTCGCAATCCACACATTCGTAAACGCCGAAAGCCCAAATCCAATCACGGATTTAAACGCCAATTGAGCGATGGTGACTTCGCCTGCGACGGGGGAGTAGGCATCGAGTGTGTAGACGAATGAGATGTTTAATGCTTGGCCGGAGGAGAAGGCGACTAGAGCTATCTTAGCGGGAGATAAAGGGGGAGATGGGAAGAAGGGGGGACAAACGAAGACTAATTCCTAGGACTGGAACCATGAAATGGAGTTTATATTGCAACCCCACGCCGTACAGGACTAGACTCAGTGGTCCGGTGATGAAGGATATTGCGATGGCGGGGAGACGGAATTCGGGTTCTCGGATGCCGTTGTTGCGGACGGTGTAGTAGTTTGCTACCCATTCGCCGACTGGGCCTCCTGCTGGTACTGTGGGAGGGAGGAATTAGTTTCTTACTCAGTCTGAGAGAGAAGGGGGGGGGAACTTACTTGCAAGAAGACCTCCGACGAAAGCACCGAAGAAGCAGAGACCGCTTTGAAATGAAGTAAATCCATAGGCGGTGGAAAGATCGCTTGCAACTAGAACAATTAGGATCGGAATAAGTATGTAGGACTGGGTAACTTACAACTCGACGAAAGAGCGACGTTGAATCCGATGATGACTGCCATAACCTAATCCCAGGATATCGGAGTTAGTTTTCCTCTTTAAGAAATACTCATGAAACGGCCGAATAGGGGGAAATGCTCCGAGATTCTGAGACTTACCATGGTAGCCCAAATGACAGGCGGAAGGAGGATAAGACCAAAAGGACGCACGAACACTACAACAAATCAGCATGCTTTTCTCTCGGCCGATTCAGGGGCCGGGAGCAGTGAGTAAAGTTAAAACTTGCTCCCGACCACTAAGAATAGGAATGGGAGCTTAAAAGGGCGAACAAATGGAAAGGTTGCATACTCTTCCACAAACTCTCGCTGGTAAATGTCTCGCTTGAGAAAAGGGCCATCTTGCGCCAATAAGATTTCTCGCCCCTCGAACCCGGTGGGAGAGCACCTCTCGGAAGAGCCTTATAATTCGTCTTCCCAAGCACAACATCTTCAAGTCGACGAATTCGTTCTTCCATGTGTTGCATCGGGGTTATTCCGGTAACCTCCTCCTGAGCCATATCGGCCTTCTCTCCATCGTCGAGATAGTAACGTCTAATAGCAGCTTTCTCGTAGTCGTCCATGATGATGGAAATCGATAATCGATACGGATTTTGTTTATTCTCATAGATATCTCCTTTCTCGGACGCCTCGTCATAAACTCTGTTGTACGCCGTCTCCGGGAATGTGAAAATGATGAGGATAAGTAGAATTCCGATCATGACGGCTCCGACGTAGTAGATAAACCTCCATGAGTTGTTGAGGGTAATCACACCACCAACAATGATTCCTATCGAGACTCCCGAGCCAGTGGCAAAACTGTACATTCTATGAATGGAATTAGCAAACTCTCTTTTCCGAAAGGATTTAAACTTACGCCATGACAGACCCCCTCTCATGGAGAAAAAAGAGATCCGAGATCGTTCCTGGCCCCAGACATTCTCCAGCACCGGAGAAGAAACCCAGAAGAGTCCTAGCAACAAGTTCACTCATATACCCAGTAGTCATCCCCGACCAAATCGCAGTTGCGAGATAACCAGAAAATGAGATGATATAAAGTGGTCGTTTGCCGTACTTGTTGATGAGAGGCTGCCAAAGAAGATTGCCCGTTCCTTGCGTAAGGGCTGATACAGTAAAGAAGAATGCAACTTGTGGGATGGCCGTTGCGAGATTTGCCATCGGTCCCCCATTGAAATCCATCGCTATCTGAACCAGTGCTACAGTTGGTCCCGCTGCTAGAAATGTACACATGAGCATGCCGAAACAAGTGACGACAGCGACATAGTACTTGAAAGCTTGCGACCTTTTTCCCAGTTAGTTTTATTCTCAACACATGGGTGTTTTACTGACCAATTCAAAGGGTCGTTCGGATCACTTGAAGGCTTCGGAATCAAAATAACCTCTCCATTCTCCCCACGAAGTTGTACACGACCTAAATCTCCTCCATCTCCATTCTTGGTTGCCGCCATAATTATTAAAGTATGAAAAGTATGCTCTCACCCGGAGGCCGGTAAGAAAAGAGTGATTGTGAGAAGAAGTAAGAGCCAGCTCGTTCTCCAGGAATCATCTCTGAAAGTCGTGGATAACTGGAACGGAGCAGCTGGCTTCTATATGAATTTAAAAATGGGGAGTAGGTTCAGGATCTACACTACCCATCGGTAGCAGGGGAGCGGAGACGGAGCTTTGATCAGTCCGAAATGTGGCGCCAGTTTTGAATGGTATTCGATACAGAAAGAGACACGCAATGAGCTGTGAGAGAAAGCTTTCCCCATAATATTGCCTAAAGAAGATGAAAGCACAAGCGGCACTTTCATCCCAAGATCCACTCTTGATGTTTCAAGAATTGCCATTCAGCTTCCCGAACAAGGTTCCATGCCTTATGCTGTGGGAGATCAGCCCTATCATTGACATGGTATGCTAGTAAAAGCATCGTTGTCGAGCTTGCTTCGGACTGATACCAGACTGGTAGTGTAGCAGAAAAGGGGGCAGCCAACTTTCACTTGCTGATGTTGATCCAATCAACAGTAGCGCTTTCTGTTTTGATAGGACCTCAAGGCCCTTTAGACCTTCAACTTTGCCCATGTCAACCAAAGTACTTGAAAGTTTAAATGTCCACTTGCATCTACCTCCGTAGAGTTGTGACAACTGATCGGGGAAAAGGGCCAAAACCCACTTACGTGCCCACCCACGCACCACCCACGCGGCCTCCACCAAGGTTCCAGGAGGGGTATTGAGTATGAGTTTATGTAGACAACGTCAATTCCATTTTAAACTGAATATCAAATAGGTCTTAACTAATAATAAATTATTTCACCTGAGAAACATAGCAGTGTCGAAATATTCTGATTGGCTTCTGGAGTTTGTCCTGGGCGGGAATTTACAAGATGCTTACCCACGGAAGTGCCGGTATCCACCAGGAGTTTCAAATGTCCATCTCGAAAGGTCGATCAATGCGAACGAGGTCTTGAGATCTGTAAGATCAACGTTCGAATTCAGAAGGCCTGAAGTTTGGATAGAAAACTTGGAGGCTTGAAGCACTGCGGACTTTGCGGACAATGTATTATTTGTCTTGGCGATGGTAGTTCCATTTCCGTGACTGTACGTACGCAATATGAGCTGGCTGTCCACTTGGGTTTGTTTCTGTTCAGGAGTCTCAGTTGTGAGATGTTTACAGTACTGGTAGTAGAAGAGTAGTTGGATTCCATCTCCTTGATAGAGAGCTTTGACAGCTGTCAGAAGACATATTCATTGGAATTTTACTGGCGTTGTTGCCCCCCTGTAGCACCGAGGTAATGCGACTCGGATAATCCCAGAAGCCGAGTCACTTACTCGTCTTTCTCCTCATTTCGACAGACGTGAATAGCTTGATGCCAGTAGCAATTCAAAGATGATGGGGCTAGTGTTCTACTACAAACATTCATAATTTATCGTTAACACAAACTCGAATATGTTTGCGAGAGCGACCCCAATCGTTGTAGGAGTTGGGGAAGTGAAGAACAGATCCCAAAAAGTGGAAGACGCCATCGAGCCTCTGCTACTGATGATTCAATCCATCCAAGAAGCAGTGAAAGATACCAACTTATCCGAGTCCGAAGGGATAAAGTTACAAGCAGATATCGACAGTATTTCGGTTGTGGCACCATGGTCGTGGAATTATCATGACCTCCCCAGCCTTGTCGCTGGAAAATTGGGCGTTGAGCCTAGTTATAAGACTATGAGTGAGCATAACGGTGCCTCCCCAGCACGATTGTTTGACGAAGCTGCGCGCAGGATTTCTTTCCGAGAAAGTAAGGTAGCAGTTGTGACTGGTGGTGAAGCAATGGCATCGTGTGAGTATTTTGTAGCTGGCGAGTGACTCTAGCTGAGTTGGAGTAGTGATGGCATGTGCTGCTGCTGGAATGATGCCGCCTCCAGGGTGGGAAGAAGCAGATGAGAATGCCAAAGGGGTGGCAGGTTCCACAACTTTCAGGAAGGGGGACAGTAAGTTTTTCCAGTAAAATTATTTGGGCAAGAATATAAGCCAATCCTAATTGGAAGTAGATGTCGCCAACTCGCACTCGATCGGTTTGCCAATCCATGTGTATCCATTATATGAGAATAGTTTCCGAGCTCATCGGGGCCAGACAATCCGTGAGAACAACAAGGAGTCGGCCAAGCTGTATGCCGACTTTGCTAAGGTTGCAGAGAGAAATCCTATAGCATGGAATTATGGCCAGCCAGCCGCAGACAAAGAAATGATCGGGACCGTGTCAAAAAAGAACAGAATGATCTGCTTTCCATGTAACCTTACCTCCATTTCTCAGTCCACCTACTAATCCCGAATACAGACCCGTTATTGATGAATGCATTCAACAACGTCAATGTTGGGGGATCTTGTATTTTGACCTCGACTGAGTATGCTCAAGAGCTTGGAATTCCCGAAAGTCGATGGATCTACCCCCTGGGAGGTGCAGGTACTAGTGATAGCGTCAACTGTAACAAAGCATTCCTCCAAATCGATTGAAGGGTATGTTCCTAACAAGATGCAGTCTGGGAAAGGCCGAATTTCTTCTCAAGTCCAGCTATTTCGAGGTCGTTGGATGCTAGTCTGCAAGTCTCGGGACTGAGCAAGGATGAAGTTGAGATCTTTGACTTTTATTCGTACGCTCCTCTCGAGTAGCGGAATCGCTTTGATGGAAATCTCCTGACTTTGTTAGATGCTTCCCGATCATCCCCAAATTGGCTTGTGAACATCTCGGGCTTCCGATTCTTCATTCACAGAAACCCATAACGCTCCTCGGAGGACTGACGTCTTTCGGAGGTGCTGGAAATAATTATTCCTTGCATGTGAGTTACCTTGGCTTCGTGCAACATCACACCCCACAGTTTGGTGTTACATTTCTAACCTGAAAAGGCATTAGCGGCGATGGTACGAGAACTGCGGAAAGGGAATGCTGCGAATGGATTAATTCTCGCCAACGGAGGCGTAGCAACGTATCAGCATGTCGTTTGCCTCTCCAGAAGCCCAAGGAAGACACCATATCCAGAGAGGAATCCACTCCAAGTCACAGACCCAGTCGATGTTCCATCGATCGAAGAACGACCGGAAGGTGAAGCAGTCGTCGAGGTAAAAATTCCCGGGAGAATTGAAGTGGAGAGAAGCGGCAAAAGAAGACTAATTCATTTATAGACCTATACCGTGGAATTCGGTCGCGACGGAAAGGCGAAACGGGGGTTTGTGATTGGGAGATTGTGTAAGAATGGCCACCGGTTCCTGGCAAACCAAGAAGATGGTGCGACGCTATTACAGCTGATAAGCGACGATAGAGAACCCATTGGACGGAAGGGATGGGTGATGAGTGCACAGGCAGAGGGGAAAGGGGAGAAGAATGTCTTCCGTTTTGATGCGGCTGAGAAGCTGTGAATTGTTTGACCTTACATAGTGGTTGGTACCTGGATAGCTAGTCGTTTAACATTTGGCTATGTTAGTCACAATCTTTAAAAGAAAATAATGTTGGGTTTAAAGAATATAAAAAGGACTTAGTAAATCGGCGGGCCTCTTTTTAGTAAAAAGACGCCTCTCTCTCTCCTAATAGAGAATAAAAGTAGTAGTAAACATCGAGTTCGTATCTACTCTACCTATCTTATTATTTTAACTTTTTAAAGTAAGAGAAGTTAATACTTTAAATTATTTTAGATATTTAGAATAATATACTTATATTACTCTAGATAGCTAGAAGAACGAGCTAGGTAAGTAGATATAAACTATAAATTTATAACTGCTTTTACTATCTCTTATAAATCTTTATATTCTACTAACTTATATTATCTAATAATTAGTTAGTACTAATTATAAATTTTCTATAAAGATTTATATACTACCTTTTATAAAGCTAAGGTACTACTACTAAGATAGAGCTCTTAGTTAAGATAAATTATTTAGATAAGAAAAGACTATATAAGATATAAGCTAAAGTAGTATATAAAGAAGTATATAAAGTAGTATAGTAACTATAACTAGTATAGTAGTACTATAGTAGTAGAAGAAAAGAAGGCTAAAAAAGAGAAGTAAGCTAGTCTAATTAGTTAATTTAATAGTAGGATAGTAAATTATAGCTTAGTATTATAAAAGCGTAAAATCCTACTTTTTAAGCTAATTTTAATTACTAAATATCTTTTTAATACTAAATAATAATAGTATTATATATTATTATATATACACTAATTATAGTATAGTGTTAAAGTATATTAGAGGTGTTGGTGCCTATATAAAAGGCGGGGCCGCTGTTTTACTAAAAAGGGCCCCGCCGATTTACCATGCCCCGATATAAAAGTAGCTAGGATTCTCCGGGATGGTCACGGGACTCTCTTTTTACCCCTGTAAGGTACATGCCCTACACGGAGTTGCGAAGTGCTGTATATTACCTTTTTTGCTCGTCTCCCCAGATGCCTCGAATGTACGGCGTCTCGGATGAGGCAGAGAACTCTGGAAGGCGTGCAGGCGGGGCGGATCCGAATCGGGTAAGTTACCATTTTACGAAATACGTGTTTTCGGAACTTTCCTAAAACGTTTATCCCGAAACATCACTAAATATATACTTCTTCCAGATTTGTTTGTTCTTTACCCTCAATTCGTAACAAAAAAGAGTGCTAAACTAAATTCTAGCCAGCATCCTCACATCTCTCCTTTTTTCTCAAACATAGATTACCAACGCTTCATCTGGCAGGAAACTGCTCCAGGAAAATACGAGCGAGAAATCGACGAAGAAGAGCAATTCTACGCGCCCACAGCAAAGACATATGAGGAAACTGGCCATACAATATTTGCTGTCACTTCTGGCATTAGTTAAACGTTGTTCGACCGGTGGATGTGGATATTCGTAGTTTTGATGAGAAGATTGATGATTCCTTCCGAAGTGCATGGAAGAAAGTGCGTTTCGATCATCCAACTTTGGCCGCGCCTGTGGTGTGCGACACCAGTACGAAGAAATGCAAGAAAGTGTATCAGTCACCTGCTACTGAGCTGAACAATTGGCTAAAAGACACATTTGAGATTATCGACGGACGGACGGGGGAGAAATTTGCCAATACATATCCTCCTGTCGGACCCATAGCCAAGCTCTTCATCGTCAAGCCTGCATAGAATCATCTCAATGAGTTGAGACACGACATAATTTTCCGCAGCCCGCACCACATCATCGATGGTCTTGGATCATTCTACCTTCTTAATAACTTCCTCCATCACGCCTCAGCAGTCTCATCCTCGGACTCACTCCACACATACACCACCCTCAAAACTATCAACGAAACAAAAAACCTCTCTCCTCCCTTCCGTCTTGCAGCCAACATACCTCACTCACCGACTGCCTCTCAAAGCTCAAAGCTCGCAGCAACACGCACCCTCAACACCATCATTGGTTCCATGCCCAACGTCACAATACTCTCTCTCCCATTTTCTACCCACTCTTCCACACCGGGAAAATCACCACGGACAGAAATTCTCCTCATAACATCCCAAACAACAGCTGTCATTTCAGCATGTAAAGCAAGGGGAATAACACCTACACAAGCAATCCACTCCAGCGTCGCGCTCGCACTCGCAGAACTACAACCCACCACTGAGGCCCCTCAATCAGCACGCTATATATCATACTCCCTCATCAATTTGAGGAAGCATTGTGTAGCGCTTTACGGTAGTGCTCAACATGCTGTATCGGTATATCATTGTGCATCTAGTTTAAAATTAAGCATCGATATTACCATCCCATCGAAAACAACCGCGGCAGCTGAACAGAAAAAGAAAGAGGAAGATGAGAACTTCGAAGAGGCAATAAGGCAGATAAAAACCTTCTCGTAAAACACTCGCGTAGATGAAGATTTTCTCTCAATCGTACCCTCGCTGTTCTCCTCCATCACACCACCTTACTTTTCTGCCCCAATATCAGCACTTCCCCCACCGAACACCAAACCCTCGGTCTCGCTCTCGAGTCTTGGGATAATCAATCAGATTATACAACCCAACTACGAGGCATTTGAAGTCACTTCTTCACCCTGGGTCGTTGGGGGAGAGTATAGTACTGGATACGGGATATTTCTTGGTACGTGGAATGGGAGAATGGGGTTGAGTGCGGCTTACAATAAGAGTTTTCATGATCGGGAGGAGGCGCAGCTGTTTTTGGAAAGAGTGACGGGGATTGCGATGCGGGGTTTGAGTGTGAAGATGGAATGCTGTTGAAATAACTTGATACTGTTATACTTGCTTCCTCTCGTTAATCTCTGTTTTATTCTAAGACATCTTATATTTAATACAGATACTCTAAACGTTCCAATGTCTCTTAATTGTTCTATTAAGCGAGTTTAGTTGATTATACGAAATCAGCTATAGTTTTATAGTTAAATTCACGGCCTCGATTTTGAGAAGCTTCTGCAGGCTGGCCACCAGTAACGAGGTGGATCATGTGACCCGGGCTGGATCGCTGCAGGCTGCAGCTTCGTGCAGATTGCTTCGTGAGGCTGAAAACACACCTGAAAACATCGTTATATGACGGCAGATTGTCTTCGACAAAGACGGTAAGACTCGACCTGACTAGCGGACTCTTCGCTGACCAGCCTTGTTAAGATGGTGGAGGGGTACGTGGTCTGTCTATGATCATGATATTGAAGCATATCATGAGGGGTGTGAACAAGTCCCGGCCTCTTGATAAAAAACTTGAGCCTGTCAAGTTTTTGATATGATAGGTGGGACGAGCACTGGTGGGTGAGTGGTGGTCGAAATGACAAATCCCCCCCTTTCACACCCCGGATGGAAATATTGCTCGTTCTCCGTGGGCTTCCTTCTGTCTTAGGACTCCAGGGGCTTAGGCATTTCTGGCAGAATGCAAAACATTCTAACGAAACATCAGAATTATCGCAATTATGCTGCGAAGGAACATTGACGCTCAGTCGGACAGAAGTTCTTCTCGCCACGATGAAATTGGTGAGACGCGGCTCTACTCTCGAATACCTACGCGGCGACTTGTCGTACATTTTGATGGGTACTTTACCACGTAGGCCGGTCGTAGACAAAACGGACTCGGCTTTTCAAGCCTTCGCACGGCTACTTCTTGCAAATGATACCGATATGTTTCTCGAGCGACTGGTCTGTATAAATCCGAGGAACCCAGCCGACGGACAATATTGGCAAACTCCGGAAGACGTCTGGGACATACATTTGTGGCATTTCCATCCGATTTGTCGGGTCTCGGGAGTAGGATATAACGATACGTTGCTTGTCGATGGTGTTTTAAGAGCTTCGATTCAATAGCTTTCCTCAATGCCGGCGAGCAAAACTTACGAGCCTCGCAGGCTCTTTGGTTCAAGGTGGCCTAGAAAGACAAATGCCAAGCGGGAAGTTTCTTTTGTTGGCATTGAAGGCTACGTTAGCCTTGAATCAGCTCAGCTGGCCATATTTGGCAACACTCGTCGACAGCTTACCTGGAGTCTCAATGGCAGTGTATTCTCCATGCCCACTGTTAACGAATTCGGCCAGCGTGCCGGACTAGATCCAGCATCAAATCCGCTCGTTAGCGATACAATAGACTGGAACAAGAGTCGTACCGATGGCCCCTATCTCTTTACTCTTGTGGATACGTACACATTGACTGCCACGGTGTTCTGGGCCCAAAACCGCCCAGATGCTGTTTTGATATGTGGAAATGAAGGCGTTATGCACAGAGCGCTACTCTGCTCTTATGACACTAGTTCAGAAGCCTTCATCCGAGAGACGACGCTACGGATGGAACTTCGTGTTGCGGAGAAGATGCATCAAATGGGCACTGTTCAGCTCAGCATCAACGGGCCAGTAAGAACAAACTAACAATTTTCTCCATGAAAGCTCTTTTATCATTTTTCTCGATATTTAATTTATAAGGGGAATTAGAAATATATGCCTTTTCGACATTATATTGTATTTTTTCTACGAGAATCGCAACCCCAATTATCGTAGACATTGAGGTATGAGGATCCAGATACAAACAACCAACGAACCGAACTGAAGTCCCACCAATTATATAACTTATACTTCTGAAACGCGTGATGCCCCTTTGTGTTCTTTAGAATCATCCGATACAATCTCCGTAGTTACTAAACTTCCACTTGAACTTTCAGGCTGAGAAAAAACGAAATCATCCACACCATCCGCCATCTCCTCTCGTCGCAAAGTGAGCTCTCTGATCGCACGCTGACTTTGCGTTGGCCAAACGCTGCTCAAAGCGATATAAACAGTAATCGAGACTGTGAATGACAAAATCCAACCAAGGTAGCCCAATTCCTTTGCAACTTGGGGAACTTTTGCTCCCAGATTACCACAGAATCCTGGGAACCCAATTCCTAGGCCAGCAATGTATGCGATATACGCCTGGACATTCCATCCTCGCGAGTAGTAATACCTTGGATTGGTTTTGCTTCCATCATAAAGATTCTCAATGAATAGGTTGCCTCGGGTAATTCCATAGTCTGCAATCATAACTCCAGTCAAGCCTCCCATAAAAAGTCCATATCCGCTGAGGAATTTCGTGAAAGTAGCAGCCGTGGCATATATATTCCAAGGACAGATCACCCAAGCCAGGAAAAGACCGAGAATTTGACCCCTTTTCATGTTCATATACCGAGGAAGCAACATTGCAAGATCGCTTCCCAATGGAATCATGTTTGCTGCAACATTTGTTCCTAGAACTAGAATCGCCCAAAACAATGCACACAAAAAGACTGCAAAACGGGCTCCGGAGCTTGGGTAACGATTGAGGATAGCAGTAAGAAGATCCCATTGATTCCACAGCTTAAGTCCCCACGCATTGTTGACAGCAGCAGTAGATAGAATGCCAAAAGCCGCAGAAATTGTGACGGATAGAGGCCAGAATATAAGTTGCGTCCAGATTGAAGACCATCGATTTTTAGCCCAACGCGAGTAGTCAGGCTGATTTGTGATGAGTGTTGAATGAGCTCCGAGACATGAGTTTATGGCATACATAAAGAGCCAAGCAGTGCTGTTTAGAGGTAAACCGGAAGTCAATCTGGTTGCGCCGAGCTTGCCTCCGGTGTTGACCATACAGAATGTAAAGAGTCCAACCATTGCTGGTACCATGGTACACATCTTCAAGGTAAAAAGCCATTTCAGCTGGTTAGGACGTAGAAACACGAACGGGATGTGGCATAACCAGTATAAGAAAAATGCGAGCATTTGCTGTGTTGTAAATCCTAAGGAATGGGGTAGACCATTTGGAATCGATGTGAACCCTTTGCCGAAAACCGCATGAAGCATATTTACGACAAATGAAGATCCGACGTACACTGCGGAAGTGGTTAGCGTAGTTCCGACACAGCTGGATTCGATCATTTTACTTGCTCTTCAGAGAATAGTATATTGCAGCAAGTACCGCCCTCGCACCGACAGCATAAAAACTCCCATACATTCCGAAAACAGAACGTGCAACCATGGGGAATCCAATGTGATACATTTCAGCGCAGTGTGAGTTGAGAGCACTAGCTGCCGCGCCAATGAATTGAGCGATGAATATTCCAACGATAGCTTGCCACCAAACCATTCCCACACCAATTAAGGCGGATCCGAGTGTCCAATTATCCATGGCAAGACTGCTGTAGAAGAAGATATAATTCCATGCTCGCCATGTGCGCTTCTCACTTGGCGTAGGTAAGAGATCTATGACAAGATCAGATTTGTTCGTGTAAGAATCGGAGCAAGTTTACCCTCATTCAT
The DNA here is from genome assembly GCA_001414485.1 of Calycina herbarum. Classification (NCBI taxonomy): domain Eukaryota; kingdom Fungi; phylum Ascomycota; class Leotiomycetes; order Helotiales; family Pezizellaceae; genus Calycina; species Calycina herbarum. The sequence goes on along the minus strand of LLEY01000169.1, from coordinate 48,587 downwards.
CCATGACCAGGTGCCCGTGGAATCGCTATCGCGAGTTTGCAGAAATTTGTGAAAAGCACTTTTGCTTTTTGTGGCATCTTTAACATTTTGAACTGTTGAAGATATTGACCGGCCGATTCCTCGGGGGGACAACGACGAGATGGCCATGCTCCTGTTTTAAAGAACTGTAAATTGGTTCCTAGGCCACGATTATTCCAATAGAAAGAGACAGAGAGTGAAGAAAAGGAAGTTTTCTAGACGTGGACAGGAACTTAGAGCGCAAAGCTTTGTAAATGTGGGGGGATGTCTAGTGATAAACGACCTCAGAATTAATGATACCTCTTAAGGTAATTATCGGGATAGAACCCGACGACTCTTTTATCTGCCCGGGCAAAGCTCAAAAAAGATATCTTTATCAATGACAGACCCACAAAATCAGCGTCGAAAATAAATACGTCAAGGGTTTGGTTCCTCGAAGATGGGGGCACAAAGACCCACAATCTCCAACGAAGATACCGACGGTAGGGTTCAGACTACTTTTTCTCCAAGCTTCAATTGTACTCGAAAACAAACGCTGTTCCTTCAAGCTTTTGACAATTCAACAAAACAAACAAAAATGCATCCTCTCACCTCCTATCTTCATGACTTGATATGCGCGAAAAAATCAAACCTATGCGTCAGCGCCGATATAACGACCGTGGGGGGGGATGCTCTCTCTAGCGGAAGCAGTTGGTCCCAGTATTGTGGTTTTCGAAACCCATGCCGATATGTTGTCGGGTTGGAATCCAGATCCACATACTGGCACAGGAGCCAAGCTTGCCGCAATTGCTCGTCGACATCGCTTTTTGATATTCGAAGACAGGAAATTTGCCGACATTGGATTTACTGTTCAACTGCAATACGCCGGAGGTGATTATAAGATCTTGGAATGGGCACATGTCATCAATGCTCACATTATACCCGGACCTGATATCGTCCGGGCACTGAAGGAAACAGCAAAGACTTGGAAGGACTCGGGAAAATCTCGTGCTGTAGAGGAATTTGTATCGGAATCGAGAGTCGCTTATATCGCGGAACCTCCATCTGAACGCGCAGCACTTCTCCTCGCCCAGATGAGCAGCTCTGGGAATTTCTTGGACGCCACTTACACCAAGAATTGCGTCGCCATCGGGAGGGAAAACCGCGATTTTGTGATGGGCTTCATTGCCCTTCAACCACAAAATAGCGAACCCGACGATTCATTCATCATTATGACACCAGGGTGTTCTTTGACCCCGGAGGAGTCTCTCGATGGATCGGAATTTGTGCCGAGTGTGAACGATGCGCTCGGGCAACAATATGTATCACCGCGAGAGCTAATTCTTCGAGGCTGCGATGTGATAATTGTTGGGACGGGCATCTGCAATGCTAAAGATCCACGGGCGAAAGCAGAACAATATCGGAAAGTTGCGTGGGAAGCATCTGAAGAACGGAAGAGAAGCCAAGAATTTGAGCCCCTTTCTGAGTCACGTGTCTGACTCGAATTTCAAGACCATGTATTGTTAGTATTCAGTGAACTGAGTGATGATTTTCGCTTTCACATCCCATATCATGTCATTGATTGAGAGAAAAGTTGAATTATACTACCAACCATGGAGATCACGTGGGTGTGGTAAACTAGGTATGGTTCTGTAATGACACAAGTAACTTGATAGTATGGCTATCCCTGGATTGGGTCAGTGCATCATTCATATTCAAGAGAGTATAATCCCCCTCCAGCTCGCCCGTCAGCTCTCAGCTCATACAGTGCTCCTTTCTCTACGTCTCGGTTAGCTTTCTGAATTATTATTAGGAAAAGAAAACTTCAAGCAGCAAGAGACTATTCCATCAAATCTAATGATAAATATAAACTTGGTGGTATATGACGTATGATTTCATGGCTTCCGCATAGTTGTAGCTAAACATTGTCTTTCCTTGTAATCCCTGGAATGTAAATGTTTCCTAGAAATTAGAACAGCTTTTAAAAAACTCTATTTTACAAAACCAAAAGGCTAGAGACTAAAACAGCCTGTACTTAGAACAATGAACCTTTTTGGAAAGTTTAGTGATACTTCAAAACCACGTCACTCGAGAGTTTTGCACGATCCTGATGCGCAGTTCAGGGGTTCAAATCATAGAACTACCAGTGGAATGCTCAGATAATCTTGATCCAGACCAGCTCAACAATATCCAACCTCGCAAGATAGACGTCATACTAGATAAAAATGCTGTAAGTGTGGGATACTCTATATGTCCTGGTATTTGTCTCCGTACTGCTCATTTTAGAGTGAAGGGAATATCTCGAGAATTGTCAATGCACACTTGTATTTCAGTCGGATATAAACTTGGTCTCGGAATTATTGCGCGTCTATAAAATTTGATTCTGCATAAGTGTTTCATCTTTACTACTACATCAAGGTGCTTTACACATCAATATTTGCTCCCTCAACTCAACCGACAAACAACTCCTTGCATCACCCTTCATCTAACATCATGGTCTTGTCCAACTTCCGTGTACTTCTCGGCTCCGTTGTCTGTGCAGCTGCTGCAACCCTCCCAAATTGTAACCAAAATCCAGCTTGCGGAGAGTTGAACGTTGTCTTTACGTGCGTCTATCACCTAAGTATTCGACCTAAACAGAGTGGAAACGCTAACTTTTGATATATTAGAGGACTCCCGCCTTATCACCCACTCGTCACATCTCAAGGATTTAATTCCTCTGTTGTCGATGCTGGTCTCCGAGCAGATGCCGCAGATATCGTTAAAGCTGGCTACAATCTCTGAGGTAACTCCAGCTCCCAAGAATCCCACAATTTGTTCGTATAGTTGACGCAATCTTTTAATCTAGTTGTCCTCATGGGACCAGAGCAGAACTTTAGTGTTCTTGCAAAGCAGGTTGCTGGTACTCCTTGGAACACTACAGGCGTTGGTTACGGCGTTAGGGGATCTCATCTTCAAAATCTCGATTTGCGGGTAATTTGCACTTCAATCTCTTACCCTGTAACCGATTTCCCTGGACTGTGCACGCCCCTGGACTGTGCACGCCTCAAAATAGCCTCACTTTCTACCCACTCTCCCACTTTAATTATGGCTAGAGCAGACAATACTCATCGGATTAACCAGGCGGTGGCAGCAATCGAAAGGGGAGAAGTGAGTAATTATGCTGATGCTGCGAAGAAGTATAGATGTGACCGTTCTACGGTTTCACGGAGGGTTAGGGGCTTGACTAAGACACGTAGGGAGGCCACCGCTTTTTACCTTCAAGCATTAACTAAGGAGTAAGAGGAGGTCCTAATTCGGCAGATAAATAGGCTTATAGAGCGTGGAATGCCGCCTACTTCGTCAATCGTCTGAAACCTCGCTGAAGAGATACGTGGAAGGGAGGTTGGAAAGAACTAGATAGGGGATTTTATCCAGCGGCATAAGGACAGGTTACACAGCGGTTATCTTAAGAATATTGAGAATTTAAGGGTTATAGCCGAGTATACGCCTATGTTTACTCTCTTCTTCGCCTTGGTATTTACTCTCTTTTTACTACTTATCGCTCCTTTCCTTATAAAAGCTAATATTACTCGCTACTTATAGTTAACCTCTATTATCGAGAAATTCCAAATTATAGCCGATAACCTCTATAACTTTGACGAAAAGGGCTTCCTTATTAGTTTTAGTCGTTCTATAAAGCGTATAATAAGCCTTAGGGCGTATAATTTAGGTCGGGTTACTAAAAACAAGTAGGATAGGTCTCGGGAGTTTATCTCACTTCTTGCGTATATTTCAGCTATTAGACGAGCGATCCCACCACTCCTTATATATAAAGGAAGCTCTGGATGTCTCTAGGATTCCTAGCTCGTAGACGTCATAGAGCATTCCGGAGTATACTTCGGCTCCTCAGAGAACGGCTGGTCCTCGAACGACTTTGGCCTTAAGTAGCTAGAAAAAGTGTTCGAAAAGCATATAAAACCGAAGTCTCTAAGGGCCTACCGACTCCTCCTCGTAGACGGCCACTCCTCGTATATTAATATAAAGTTTATCGACTTTACAGATCGCTACTGAATTATTATCATAATCCTTCCTCCTTATACAACCCACCGGTTACAGCCTCTAGACGTTGGCCTGTTCGGTCCTCTCTCAGCCTTCTACTCAAACCAGTTAGACAATTTAATGTCTACTTCTCGAGGGCTAGTCTCAATGTCAAAGCGATTTTTCTACACAATGTTCAAGGCAGCATAGGACAAGGCTTTTATAGAGCGAAATATCACATACGCTTTCCAAAAGCCTGGAATTTGGCCTATTACTAGCCAAAAGATAATAGACCAAGTGACGAAGCCTCCTTCGCCTCTTCGTACGACTTCTAAAGGCTTGAAAACACCCCTTACTTTAAAAGCAATTCGACGAGCCTACTTAGACTTTGAGAAATCGCTCTTAAAACTCAAAGCAAACAAGGTCTTCTCTTCAGTTCTTACTCTCTTAAGTCAAGTAAGTGTTCTTTCTCATAAAAATAAGGGACTTAAGATAGCTATTATACTTGAAAACCAGAAACGGAAGAAAGGAAAGAGACTTAATCTTTGTAGGGAAGAAAGTAAGGGGGTAGAAGTATACTCCCTAGGGCAGGTTATGAAAGCTAGGGTAAATCAGCAAGAGAAAGAAGAACTTTCAAGGCAAGAAGAAGAAGCAAAAGAAGAGAGGAGAGTTAAACGAAAGGCAAAGGCACTTCTTAAGAGCAAAAAGGCTAAGGAATTAGCCAATAAGAGGACTAGAAAGCAGCTTCAGAGGGAGCTGGCTGCTATAACTCCCCAGGCCCTAAAGCAGAAGAAGTCTATACACATTACATCAAAAAAGGCTGCTCCAAGGATGCCTCAAGTCAAGAAAGAGTCTAAAAAGGCTTCTAAAAAGGCTGAAAAGCCAAGTAGAATAGTTGTTCCCAAGGTCAAGTTCCAGCCTCAAGAGGTAGCCCCACTTTTGCGGGAAACTAGGTCTGGACGCCAGATTAGGCTACCTCTTCGTGCTCGCGCATAGATTTTTGTACTTAATATACAATTAACTACCCTTCATTGATCTTCCTACTTAATTACATACAAATCTAATGTGTAGTTGTTGAAATATATACATTTTAAGTGATTTAGTGAAATGGTTGAGGGGGCGTGCACAGTCCAGGGGCGTGCACAGTCCAGGGAAATCGGTTACGGCTTCATTAACTTATGATCCTTCATAGATATCATCCAGCTCTATCGGGTTGAGGCACCTCTCGCCCCAATTGTGTTCGACTACTCATTCACAACTGTTCTTTGGGCTATCCAGAGACAATTTCCACTTTCCAATAACTGCACCGATTCACCGGGCAAGAATCTTGTAAGTAAATTTTTATCTCGCATAGCAATCCATGAAACTTACTCTATTGTGGTAGGGATTCGAGGTCTTTTGTGACATTTGCACTGCTTGATAGATTATGATTATTTCGGGAGAAGGAAATGCAAGGGGATAGCGAAGGACTAAATGAGAATTCTCAATTTGACTGGGAGACATCTGAATTTGAGTGGCAAGTTTTTCGGAAGTATTAGTAATATGAACCGTCATTCTTTGGCGCCTACAGTAATAGTTCACGTTGATTACGATACCAAATACTGCAATGTGCTTTTAGCGAGTTTATTTAAATACCGTAACTAGATTTCGGAGAGCTCTCTTGGCCATACTGGATAAAGTTCACACTTCACTTGTACAAGTGAAGAGTCCAAGATAGTATTTATTGACTCCTCTATCTAGGTTCGAGAGGAATGACAACGCTCTTGCCGAGTCTCACAATCCTCACTCTTCATCTTCCCCCATCTCCACCCCCTTCTCCCATCGTACAATGTCATTGTTGATACATCAATCGACTTTCTGTAGTAAGCAAACCTGGAGAAGCTCTTACTTTAACGATAACCGGGCTCTAGCTCGATCCATGTGTGCTTTCTGAGCTGGTCCCAACACCGCTTCACGTATAGCAGGAGACCACTTTTCATGTAATCCCCAAAGGCACTTTTTGCCAAGAGCACTCAAGCAGTCGCGATGTTCGTGGTAATGAATGCCAGCCCAAAGAACCTCATCTTTCCGCATGTTACGAAGACCAAGGTTAAGTTCCCATAGACAGCCATTTCGCCCTCTCGTCTCCTTTAAAGGCCACAAATCTCGTTTGATTAGACCAACGACGAGCGCCGAGTGGAGCAAAATGTCGCAATCCTTGTCACCTTTTTGGCAGGTTGTATTCGTAGAACTTTGCAACCGAACTAGGGTCTTGTCCAACACGTTTAGCAAAGCAGCAAATCCCAAATGATGAGCTTCTCTCATGTGGTCTAAACGAGGTTAGCGACATCATTAAACTTTTTATTAAATCAATCTTGAACTTACTTAAAACCCCTGGAGGCAAAATATCAGTGTTCAGATCTAGAAATTTCTTGTTCCGAATGCTCTTGTATTGGCCGGAAAACACCCCATCAACCAAATGCAACATTTCAACCAACTCTGTGCATCGATTCACAAACTCTCCCTCTCTTCCAAACACATATGCAACAAAAACAATCTCCTCTTGGGACAGATAACCCCGACGGTTTGCGGAAAGTCCCCTGAAAACGTCTATCCATTCTGGTACGAAGTGCTTTACCAAATCTGGTACTTGGTATTGTTCGATAAGATTTGCAAGATGGAATAGGAGCTTTCCTGGTAAGGGATTGATAGGGATGTCTGTAGCTCGATGATGTGCAAGCTTGAGAAGTATCAAAAGAGCCTGTGGACCAGAAGTTAGCCATGCCAGCCATGCTTTAAAATTTGAGGTCAACATACCTCAGGGTCGTCTTCTGTGAAGTCTAGAGTAGCAATAACCTTTCTCTCAATGGTCGTGTCTCTGCGGGGGGTATATTTTGCAGTTTTTTCTGTTTTTGCCACCTCGGGGGGGATATGACCCTCGCTAGCCGACTCGATACATGGAAACGGCCTATATAACGAGACCTCGGAGTAAGCGAATTTTTCAAGGATGGGCACAAATTTTCTTGGAAATGCCTTGGAATAAAAAAAATCCAGTTTCTCTTTCTTTGGAAAGTGTGGAGGCTACTTACGGAAACAGGAACAGTTTCCAAACATCAGACACAAGGGAGAGAACCTGTGAGTAAACAAGCCCATGAACGAGTTGTTCATTGATCACTACTATTATCATAAAATCTCCGCCTTCAAAATAGAAGTCGCTTGCATGAAGAGTAGACATCCTTTGCGTTTTCGACTATTGTTTGTGTACTGTTGAAAGTAGCATAGACGAAAGGAAGAAATGAAAGAGTGGTGGCTGGAGTCTTTATAGAAAGTTCAAGAATCCTCATGGAGCAAAGTATGGGGGTGAATAATTAAATGTCGTCTAGAGACTAGTGTCCCCTTTCCAAAAAGCTTTCCTAACATCACAGTCACACTTGATGGCAGCTAAATCCATAGTGTTAGTGAATAACTACAAGCTTTTCTTTCACCTTGCAAAATTTTTACTTCACAACAGCTTTTAAATATAGTATGAGTGGTACAAAGATCAATTCTGTGACTATGGGGAGAAGAAACAAGACACAAGCCTCTAAAGACCCTTTTTTACAAACTCCCATGTCAGACTAAAAGTTCATCCTGGTGAACACACGAAGTCGATAAGATCGCTGAGGTTCTCTCATATTGGTTTCCTCCAGTTCCCTGTTTCATCTTCCCCATCTTTATATTTATCCATCAACTGTTCCCTCGCCCTGTCCATGTGTCTCTTCACCTCCGGACTTAGTAGATCCTTTGACTTATCTAAGTCCACTCTCTCGACTAATTGGTTCCTGAAAACATTGGTCTTATCGAAACACTTCGTGTGCTAGCTGGCTAATTGTCGTCTGCAAAGGACTTTTAATCATCTTGACGAGAGTCAGTGGCCACATGCCCTTTCTCGCAAGGCCAATAACCAAGAGCGAAAACTCGTGCAAGTCGCAGCTCTTGGCACCTTTTGTACACTTGATGATGTTTGGATCTTGGAGTAACGACAAATGATTTTCCAACAAGTCGACAATCAAGTTAATGGCCGTGCTGCGAGCCTCTCTCATACTACCTAAGTTCAAGATCAGTACAAACTACCGTCGGAACGCGAAATAGAGGAATACTTACTTTGGATTGAGTATGGCACGAGTTCAGTATCAACTGGTTCGACAAAACACGAGTTGGGTAGTATGGGCTTGCTGAAGCTTGTATTATTGAAATATAAAAACTTGGGTGGAACCCACGAGAGGCATGTGCTGCTAGTATGATGGAGATAATCTGGACTCGAGAACTATCCAGAGAGCCAATACATGGAAGCAATCATAGGAATAGTTGACAGTAGATGAAAAGAAGTTGCAAATCCTAGACAGAGATAAAGAGGATCAAGACCCTTCCAGTCTTCATATGCTTGCCATAAAAACCGCACTCCAAGTGAAAAAGATTTTGGTTTGAATTACATGGAACATGAGTTTATGAGAGAGCATCAGCCACTTTATAGCATATGTGTATATCTAAAGTTGCTGTATCTGGCTGAAAAGTATCCACTTTTGGTGGCGCACGTTTAAACCTGCGCATTTTAAGAATTGGAAGGGATAACCGATTCATCACTTGCAAATTTCTTCACCACTTGCAATTAACACGATGTAAACTCAATGGTCTCTGTCATTTTCCTACTTCAAAACAAACTTTGCTACAATTGTCTGCTTGAATCATGTGCATGCTTGCCTAGATCGGAGGGTCTTATGCTGGGTTGACGTTGTTCTAGATAATGTGGTCCTTCAGTGAATAGAAAGCTAGTCATAGTCAGTTCATGTTTGTCACGGCTGAAAGCGCTAGTGCACTAAAGTGAATTTTTAAGCGAGGTGCAGTAGGGGGGTTGAAAAGGATCTGAAGTTCTCCTATAGAATGTTGAAAGGCATAGTACTTGGAGCCCTACCACGACCACTCAAATGCTGAAGTTGGCTACCAAAATGAAGAGAATATATATATATGAATAGTTTCAAAGGGGGGGGGGGGGAATGAAAATTTTCTGCTACAAAAGGTTCATATTTCCTCTTAAGCGAAGAGAGGAAGCTCCAGCCGATTCACTGTCAAGACTAGGCGGCAATGGAAAAACTCTTTTTGGGCCTCACTTTCCCTAGGACTAACGCACCACAACCCACAAACCATCCATCGGCTCTCACAACTCCGCCGAGCTCTTTTCAACAACCTCAAACCACACAATATCCTTCACTGATCTGCGCCCACAACCACAAAACAATCCCTAGTAAACGGCAAAATGGAGAGAGAGCCCCCTGATGATATCATTCCGGCTATGCAGGAGACGGTCGCATTCATGAATGAACATGATGTAACACTTGAACAATCTCAATCAACCACCGCACCCCAAACAAACCGACTTCAGCCAACGACGCCTAATGGACAACCTACACCACGCGCCGAACCTCAAAGTCTTCCTACTCTCCAAAATATCACCCTGTACAACCAAGACTGGGAACAGTTGATGCAATCCCGACCTCACGGTCCATACACTCCAAGAGAGAACAGCAGTTATCAGTTTCAGGTCTACTGGGAGCTGCAACGTGTTGGAAGCCAACTGCGAGACGCACTAGCGATACTAGAGCATGAGCATAGCCGCAGAAAATTTTCCGACGACCATCGAAGATACCTAACACGCCGCCGGACACTTCAAGAAGGGATCGCGCGCCTTGAGGTGATTGCGCATTTTGAGGGGATTGCGCATTTTGAACGTATTGAAATGCTAGCTTCACAACTCACCCTTCGACAAATCGAGCTCGATAACTTGGATACTCAATGGAGGATGGAAGAACAACGAATGAACCAACTAGAGACTGATTGGGATCTACGCTGCCCTATCTTCTTGGATCAATTTGTCGACGAGTTTTCCAACGCACGTCAGGCCAGCTTATATGAGATGCTAGATGCTATCCGGCAATCTCAAATAGAGGAGGAGGCGCCAGACGCTGGCTCAACGCAGATACGATTGGCAGCAGCAGGAACAATTGTACATCAAGTACTAGAGCACATAACCATTATACGAGCGAATATCGGGAACGGGACATATGATTTGTCGGGACTAGCGTTGGTGACACTGGATAGCATTATGGAACATGCTCGTGCACCACTTTTAGCTTGGAGCAACTACCTTGGCATCGATTTCGAGTCGATCGACCCTTACAGATACCTTCAGGCTCACGAACGAACCGAAGAGCGACCAATATCTCAACTTGAACTACTTCTACGAGGGAATAGTATCTTCGACTGGGATTTTCCCACGCATGTTCCCGCACTCCAACCGTCCGCTCGCCAAACCGCTCGCCAAAACGGTGAATTTCTGCAAAATCCTTTCCCTCTGCCTTTTGGTCCAGCGTCACACCCTCCTGTCCAATCAGCTCGTCGAATGCCACGAATGCCACTTGACGATCACTGCGCCATTTGCTACACCGACTTCAGCGACGCCCTCACCAACCCATCAAAGGCAACCTGGTGCTTAACCTGTGGTCAAAACGCTCATTCTGGGTGCATCCGGACCTGGCACGAAGGCAAGCCGCGCTATATGCGCAATTGTCCTTTCTGGTAAGCATTTCCTCACTGTATTGACAAAGAAGCAGTTAACTAACTGAGAATAGTCGCTCTGCCTGGCACACCGATGATGCTGCTGTTGAAGCTACCAGACCTGGGATTCATAGGGATTGGGTAGAAGATAATAACTATTGAGATGGAATTTAGGTATATGTATTTAGAGTTTTAGAAGTTCTAATAAATCCTTGAATTCTATACACTTTCTAGTAATAAATAATAAGACTTTGAGAAATTGAGAAATATACTATTCTCTACTTATTTATAAGCGGCTATATTATTATCTTAGTCTTATTTACTAAATAATATTATATAAGAGAGTTAGAATAACTAAACTAAAATATAAGACTTAATAGAATACTTAAAAGTAGTTAGATCTATATATCTTACTTTTCTCTATTACTAGACTTAACTAAATTTTCTAAGATATTTTAAGTAATAGAATAAATTTAATAATCTTTAGATTAAAAGTATATACTATTGTTTACTTTTTATCTAAAAGATATCTATTAAATAAAAGTATTTTAAAAAATTTTAAATTTTAAATTAAGTAGATAAAGTAATAAAGAAAAGTTTAATAAATAAATATTTTTATTTTTCAAGTTTTCTAGTAACTATTATATTTTAATTTAGTTATTCTAAGTATTTTAGATTATTTTCTTAATAAACTAAGTAACGTAGTATACTAGAACTCTAAATATCTTAGAACCTCGAACACTTTTCCTTACTCTACTACCTTCTAACCTTAATATATAAATTCTTAATAATTAGTAATAGAAACCTATTCTTAAGAAGTACGAATTATCTTAGCTATCGAAGCTATTCGAATAATAAAAAAACTTAGTAGTCGCGCTACTACTAAGATATATAAAGTATCTAAATCTACGCTTTCTAATAGAATAAGTAGCTATATAACTCTTAGTAAACGTCGACTAGTAAGTTATAAGTTAACTAAACTAGAGAAGAAAGTAATTATTTAATATATATTTAATCTAGATATAAGAGGATTTAGGCCTTAGTTAGCTAGTATAGAAGATATAGTAAATTATATACTAGAGTTATATAGAGAATAACGTATTAGAAAGAACTAGGCTTAACACTTTATATAACGACGTCTAGAGTTAAAGACGTGTTTTAATCACGTTTACGACTTTTAAAAAGCCTTATATAAAGATCCTAAGCTTATTAGAATATAGTTCCAGCTAGTAGAGAATATATAAGCGAAATATAGTATTTAAGACTACGACTTTTAAAACTTTAATAAGACCGGCTTTATAATAGGTATAATTAGCTTTGCTATAGTTGTTATATATACAGATTAACGTAGTAGAGACAAAGCTGTTTAACCTAGTAATCGAGAATAAGCTATAGTAATTATATATATTAATAGAGAAGGTTCGAGTATACTACTATTTTTAGTAGTTAAAGTAAAAAACTATCTTACTAGTTAGTATACTAAGAGCGGCCTACTATATAATCAGGTTATAAAGCCGATAAGTAATAGATAGACTAATAATAAGACAGTGTTACGAATTACGTTTTACGTAGTAAGTAGTCTAGATAGCGCTCTAATAGAATAAGATATAACGTCTAGGAAATAGAAGGTAATATAGAAGGGAATCTATAATATAGAGGTATTTAGAGATTCTAGGATCTTACTATTAGAAGTATATTAGAGGTTATATAATATAAAGGATTACCTAGGTCGACTAGCGATCTAGGCGATCTAGTTAACTAGAACGACAGACGATTCTATCTATCTAGAAGAGACGAAGCTTCTATATAAGACTAGTACGTCTGCTATTAGATAGAAGCTTCGTACTTAACTTTAGTTATTAATCTTATTATCCTACTTAATATCTTTAATATAAGTAATAAGTTCACTTCTAAGTAAATAACCTAGTATATCTATACTTCTTACCTATATACTAACTATCGAGACTTAGTTACCTTTATTTAGTTTATTTGAGTTTCGTTATACTTTAAACACTTGCTTAGAAGTTTAGTCGCTATAGCTCTAGTAACCCTCGCCGCCGCTGCTAGCTTAAATACTAGTCGAGTTAATATTATAAGAGTATCTAGAAGTGTTACTAGAGGAACACCTGCTAGTATATAATTAGCTAGGAACGATAACAACGTTAGTATACTAGACGCTTCCGAGCTTTATAAGGTTGAAGTACTTAAGTCTATTAAAGTTAAAATACTAGATACGTATTATAGAAAGCGTAAGAAACTCGACTCGTTTCTTCTCTAAATAGATATCTACTTTAACTTTAACTTAGATAAATTTAAAAGCAATTATAACTTATAGACTATCTTTACTATCTCCTACCTTAGAGAATTAGTATTAGAATAGGCTTAGCTATATTTAGAAAACTTCTTTAGAAATAAGAATAAAGATAGAAAGATAAAGATAACTAAGATTATATTTAAATCTTAGAGAGGATTTAAAGTAACTATTAGAAAAGTCTTTAGAGACTTCGATATAATCTAAACTACTATATATAAGCTTTTAGATTTATACTAAACTAGATTAGTAATAGATTATACTAATAAATTCCAACGTTATAAGACGAAATCAGAATAGAATACTATCGCTCTTATAAAACTCTTTTATAGAGGATTAAAGATATATATTTATAAGGAAATAGCTAAATAGAATATATAGTTCTAAACTATTATAAGTATAATTAAGAAGGTTATCTAGCTAGATAATCGTTTATATAAATTTAGAAAGAGTAACCCTAGATATAGAGAAAGAGTAAGAGATTAGGAAAGTAGAAACACGTCTATACTAATAAGTATAGTAAGATAATAAACGCTATATAGAAAAAGATCTTTTTAGAAAGAAACGGACTTTCTTAGAAGGAACGTAACCGGCGACGAGACTAGTAACTCTGTTATATCTATAGTAAACTAGGCTATAGAGTAACTAATTATAGCTAGAAGAAAACGAAATCCTAGAAAGGAAAGAAATAGGTTAATACTACTATTTAAATAGAAGTAGTATTACTCGATCGAATCGAACTTATAGACGCTAAGCTCGAGGCTAGAGAATATAGTACGTAGATCGAGTATAATAAAGAAATCGAGTTATAAGTTAGCGAGGTATAAGACATTAGTAATAATAGAGATCTACTTTTTAAAGAATATTATAATACGTGATTAGAAATAGAATACGAACTACCTCTTTAAGTAGAGTATAAATCACTACTATTAACTAATTCCTTAGAATTATTAGACTTATCTTCTAAATAGAAAGAAGAAACTAGAGATATAAGTACCGAAGTTAGAGAAACTTAGGCCTTTACTAGAATCTTTAAATAAGGAAACTAATAAGTAAGTATAGATAACTAGAAGCCTAACTTCTTAAACCCTTATACTACTTAGAGTATTAAACCTACTATTCTAATAATATATACTATTACTAGGAATAATCTTAAAATAATAACTATAGTTAGTCTAGTTATAAGCTAAGAAACTATTAAGTTTAAGGAACCTAAACACGGTTAGAAACAGATTAAGATATCTAGTTAGCCTAAGATAGAAGATATTTAGATAGTTATAGACCTATAGGAAGAAACCAGCTTATAGTAGTAGTAGAGTTGTAGAGATTTTATAGAATAACTGAAACCTAGTTTCTTAAGTACGTTACCTAGTAATAAGGAAACGATACTAGAAATAGAGAGCTAGTATACTATAGCCGCTTTAGTTAGTAATATTAGAGTAATATTCTAAAATCCTAGAAATAGAAGATTATTTAGTATAATCTTTTAAGAAATAAATAAATATAATATTAAATAAGAAACAGAGATAGTATAGAAGAAGCTTTATTATCTAATAGTTAGAGAGTTATAGTCTATTAAAATAATAAATAGAACTATAGCTAAATAGATATAATATTATTTAAATCCTATATCTAACTAGTCTATAAAAAAACGATTTATTAGAACCTTACTAGAACTAGAATAAACTATAGAATATAGATTAATATATAAGATAGCCTTTATAGATTTAGAGAAAGTAACCTTCATTCTAAAATCTAGTTAGAAAGAAGAGAATAAGTAAAGATTTAAAGTATATTTTATAAAAAAAGAATTAAACGCTATCTCTAGAGAAAATCAGTTAATTATAACTACGAGAATATAAGAAAAGAAACTTCGAGTTATAATTAACTCTAGAGTAATAGGTAATTTCCTTTCTCTAATAGCTCTAAAGAAGCTAAACGTTCTAATTAAAGATATTATAACGAAACTTAAACAAACTAAACAAAGGTAACTAAGTCTCGAAGGTTAGTATATAGATAAGAAGTATAGATACACCGGGTTATTTACTTAGAAGTAAACTTGTTACTTATATTAAAGATATTAAATAAGATAATAAGATTAATAACTAAAGTTAAGTACGAAGCTTCTATCTAATAGCAGACGTGCTAGTCTTATATAGAATCTTCTGTTCTAGTTAAAGTCTAGTTCTTATAAGAGTTCTAAAGATAGAGTCCGACTTTAATTCTAAGGCTCCTAGAAACTAGACTCTATTATCTAACTACTTCTAACCGAGTTACGTAATATAAATATAATAAGATCTACGGATTATATATTCTCTATATTTAATCCTTCCTTCTTCTTTCTAGGTTCTAGTATTGCTTGTTCTATTAGAGCGTCGCCTAGATTTCACTAGTTATATATAAGTATATAATTTATAATAGATATAAAGCTATACCGTCTTAGAGTAGTTAATAGAATAGACGTTATATACTAGAATAGAATTATTAATTAGTAAACTATTCTTATAACAGTCCTAGTTATATACGACTAGATTATATACTAAGGTTCTACTAAAGTATCGCTTAGTATATATAAATAGAGACAGAGCGTACTAACTCTCCTCTTCTCTCTTTAGTTTAGTTTTCTTCGAATATAAGTACTATTCTATAAGTATCTCTTTTAGTATATTTATAGAGAGCTGTTATACTAAAACTAAACTTATACTCTTACTTAGAAAGGTATACGAATATCCTAAAATAGACAACGCTATTTACGAACGAAAGTATATATATTTACTTTATAGTAAATCTCTTTATATACGGTAACAAGTTATAACGCTCCTCTCTTAGCTAGCTTAATAAGCTATCGAATAAAGAGCCTTTATCTTTATCTTTACTACCTACTATTAATACTAGCTCTCGAAAGACTAAGACCTCTTCCTAAGCTATAATACTACTACCTCTTTCTACTAGTAAAGCTACTACTAGCTCTTCTATAGTAGTAACTAAGTTATCTTCTTCTCTTTCTATTAATAATACCTTATAATAAATCCTTTAAATAATAACTACTCTTATAGATAAGGTCTACTACTTTAAAGTTAATACTAGATCTAGATCTACCTCTTAAGTAGTAGAAATACACGTATACTATGAATATATCTCTATAGAGCTAAAAGCTAAAAAGGTTACCTAATCTACTCCTACTGTCTAGTCTTCTAAGAAGACTAGTAAAGTAGAGAATCTACGTACGTTTATAATAGAAGACGACTAGATTACGTACGATACTTAGAAGACTAAAATTATAGTAAAGCTATATATTAATACCGACTACTTCGAATCTAAGAAGATAAAGATAAACCTAGTATACCGCGCTACTACTAGCTAAGTATATAATTATATTTACCTAAAATATAAGTTCGATACTAACAACCGATTTACTACTTATAATAAGATACTAGCTTACCTCTGTAATATTATAGTTAGTCTATATATTTGTAACAAGGCTTATAAGAAGTACTAGAAGCTACGAATAGCTTAAGAGACGTTCTACGAGTTTTAAGCAAAGTTTTAGAAGCTAGCAGACGAGTCTAAGGCTCTAAAGTAAGATAGAATTAATAACCTTTTTAATAAGTTAACTATTAACCTCTAATAAGCTCTTATAGTTATTAGACTTTAAGCTAAGAGAGATATAGACCTCTTTTATACTCTTACTAGTAGCGTCGACAACGACTTATAAGATATTATAGAAGAAAAGACTAGAAAGCGTATAAGTAAGTATCTATCTACTATAGCTATAAATACAGCTATAGCTACACGTTCTTTAGAAATTCCTGCTTACGTAGCTGGTATTTACCTCTCTACTAATATATATTATAACTATAGAGAAGTTAGCTATTATATCAAGTCCTGCTTATAACTAAGAGTCTATAAGAAGGTAGACTTAAGCGAGCTAGAGAAAGAAGAAGAAGCTAGATCTAAGTTAGGAAACAACTATACCTAAGAGAAGACTCTATCTTAGGTAAATATAAGATTAATCTTTCTAAGATTAATCTATAGTTATTAGTTAGTAGAAAAGCGTTTACTTTACCTAGTATAATAATAATTAATAAATATAGTATATAAACTACTACTCTTAATAACCTTAGAGTAAATATATTCTCTTTTATAAACGTCTAGTTTAGCTATAACTTAGCGAAGTTCTATAATCTTAAAATAAAAAGACTTTCTATACTTATAAAGATTCGTAGATATAATAGAGAGATCAGTAGAGAAGCTACTTACTACCTTCTCTCTAATTACGTATTAGATAGCTATAAATTCTTTAATATACTCTTTATTCTACTAGACCTAGGGTTATACAACGTTATCCTCAGCTAAAAATTCTTTAAACACTTTTATATTAATATTAACATAACTTATTAAAAGTTACTCTAGCTAGAGAAACTTAAGCCTTACTTCTCTACTTAGTAGCCTACCTCTCTCTCGTATAAAGCTATTCGTCTTAAGAACTCTATACTCTTTTACTAGAATTAAGTAGACGCTTATAACCTTATAATAGAAATAGACGAATTATAAAAATAGAATAGCCGATCTATTCTAGAACTTAGTATAATAGAATATCTAGAATACGTATCTACGATCTACGAAAGCAATTACTAGTCTTCTATATAAGTATAATACTAGATTATAAAACGAGAACTCAAGAGATTATCTAAGAAAGTACTTACTCTAGTCTATTAATAAAAGCTCTTTCTAAAGTAAGAACCTTCTATAATAATTAATATCTCTACTATATCTATAGTAGGAATATACTACTATTTACTTTAGAAAGATAGTAAGATATTTACTACTAGCTTATATAAGATTAATAGTATTATAGCTAGATAAGAAGAGGATTATATAGTAATACTAGAGGTTCTAGAGAAGTATATAGATTTTATAGACGTATTCTTAAAAGAAGCTTTAGATACTCTACTACCTTACTAATGTTATAACTATAAAATATAGCTAGAAGGAATAGATACTCTTAGATATTCTCTATTATATAAGATATCAACTAAAGAGCTACTTACTATAAAGGAATATATCTTAGATAACTTTTATAAGAGATTTATAAAGTATAGCTAGTTCTCTTTTACTACTCTAGTACTGTTTATTAAGAAGGTAGATAGAAGATTACGCTTTTATATTAACTTCTAAAAGCTTAATAATCTTACTTAAAAAGACTACTATCTACTTCCTCTTATTAATAAAACACTAGCCTATATTAGTTAAGCTCGTATCTTTATAAAACTCGACATCTATTAAGCTTTCTATCGTATATAAATAGATTCTAATTCTAAAGAACTAACTACTTTCTATATATATTATAGAACGTATAAGTATAAGATTCTACTCTTTAGACTTATAAATAGACTATCTACGTACTAGTAGTATATAAACGACGTACTTTTTAACTATTTAGACGATTTCTACTCTACTTACTTAGACGACATTCTTATCTATTCTTTAAATATATTAGAGTATAAAGAATATATATAAAAAGTTCTCTAATAACTATAAGATACTAGTTTATAAGTAGATATTAAGAAATACGAATTTAATATTAAGAAGACAAAATATCTTAGCTTTATTATTAAGACTAATAGTATTAAAGTAGATCTAGAAAAAGTTATAATAGTCTAGAATTAGTAAGTACTAGATATAGTAAAAAGCGTCTAAAGCTTTCTAGGCTTTTATAACTTCTATTAAAGGTTTATATAGAATTATAGAATTATTATAAAACTACTTATACGTCTTACAAAGAATAACATACTCTTTAACTTTAACAAAAGCTACTAAAACGCTTTTAAGAAGCTGAAAGAATACCTTATAATAGTACTAGTTCTTCGCTACTACTCTCTAAAGCTTCTTATAATAATTAAGACAGACGTCTTAGACGGGATAATCGCTAGAATACTATAACAATAGTAAGCAGACAGTGAATAGTACCTAGTAGCTTACTTTAGTAAGGTTATATTCTTAGCTAAGTATAATTATAAGATTTATAATAAAGAGATACTTATAATCGTATACTCGCTTATAGAATAGAGACTAGAATTATAAAGCACGTATAGAAAAGTTTATATTTATACTAACTATAAAGTACTTAAGTACTTTATAATAATAAAGCAGCTTACTATACATTAAACTAGATAGACTAAAGCTTTAGCTAAATACTACTTTATAGTTATATACTGTTCTAGAAAAGAGAATAAGAAGACAGACGCTTTAATACGAAAAACAGACGAGTTATAGACTTAGAAGAAGCTGAAAGAATAATACTAGACCTATACGCTCTTAATAAAAGAATAAGTTAATATAGAAGTACTTAAAGACCTTAGAGTCGAAATAAGCTCTATTATACTAGCTCTAGTCGACGACGATCACTTCTAGAAGTCTCTTATACTCTCTAAACGAATCTATAAAGTAAATAAGAATACTAAGATACTTTAAGCTTTATAATTATAGACTAAGAATAACGAAGACTCTTTATACGTCTTAGAGGAAGACCTACTGCTTTATCGAGGCTGCTTAATAGTATTAGATATTAATATATTATAGATAGACCTAATCTATAAAATATATAACTAAGTACTACTAGCCTACCCTAGATAAGACAAGACCTACTAGATCCTTCGCTTAAGATATATCTAGCGAAATATAAAGTCTAATATTACGTAATATATACGTAACTGTTACGAATGTCGAAGAGCGAATATACTAAGAGATAAGACTTCTAGTTATCTATATCTACTTCTAGTTCTATTATATATATAGTAATACGTAGTAATAGACTTTAAATCCTTCCTAGCTAATAAGCACGGCTTTAATAACGTATTCGTAGTTATTAACCAATTATCTAAATAATCTATCTCTATTCTATACTAAAAGGAAGTAATAGCTAAGTAGATAGCTAGGCTATACTTATAGTATATATTATAATATTATAGAATCCTAGAGAGTATTATCTCTAATAGAGGCTCTTAGTTTATCTCTGCCTTCTAGCGAGAATTTATATAAATCCTTAACGTCTAGCTTTAACTTTCGACTATAAATTACGCTTAGATAGATAGATAAACTAAAATTATAAACTAGTACCTAGATTAGCGCTTATAGTTATATATAAATTACTACTAGAATAATTAGTTAGAGCTATATCTAATAATAGACTACGCTTTGCTTATACTACTTTATAGTACTATTAGAATATCTCTATTTAAATTATAAAAGAGCTACTTACTAAGAACGTCTTTTAACTAGTATATACCTAAACCCTCGACTATATAAGAGAGGCTATTATAAGAAGAAGCTATAACAGTTACGAAGACTCTTTAAGAAGTACTAGACGTTAGCTAAGCGAATATAGTAAAAGCTTAAGAAAAGAAAGAATAGAACGTAAATAGACATAAACGAGAAGTAGACTTTAAATTCAGCGATATAGTTTTTATTACTATAAAGGACTAGAATACGTAAAGACCTAGCCGGAAGTTAGACCACTAGATAGCTAGACCTTTTAAGATTCTTAAAGAAGTTAGCTCTGCTTTTAGACTCTAGTTACTATCCTCTATTAGAGTCTATCCTGTCTTTATACTATAGAAGTTATATAAAGCTTTAGATAATCCTCTACCTAGATAAGTAAGTATACTACCTCTACTAATTATCGTCGACAAAGAAGAAGAATAGAAGGTTAAGGAAGTACTTATAAGTAAGACGCGATAGAAGTCTCTTTACTACCGATTAAAGTAGAAGAGCTATAACGAGGACCTTAACTAGTACCTAGCTCGCTACGTAGTCTACTCGCTATATATGTTAAAGGAATTCTATTTAGCGAATCTAATAGCTAACGGGCCTCTAAAGGCTCTTCCTTTATAGCTAGAGGCGTACGAGGTAAGAAGGGACAATTATAACGAATTAGAGAGTAACGACTCTATAGCTACGGAAGACAAAGCGGCTTAGTTAGAGAGAGCCCGGTTAAAGAAGAGGGTAGTATAACAGTCCTAGTTATATACAACTAGATTATATACTAAGGTTCTACCGAAGTCTCGCTTAGTATATATAAATAGAGACAGAGCGTACTAACTCTCCTCTTCTCTCTTTAGTTTAGTTTTCTTCAAATATAGGTACTATTCTATAAGTATCTCTTTTGATATATTTATAGAGAGCTGTTATAATCCTAGTTATTATAGAACGACTTACGAAATATATAATTCTAGTACTATATATAAAGTCAAGTATAGCTAAGGAATTAGTATTTATATTCCTTAAAGAAGTAGTCTTAAGATATAGACTACTAGAAGAAATACTCTTAGACAGAGATAAACTCTTTACTTTTAAATTTTAAATCGCTCTTATAAAACGACTAGGTACGAAAAGAAAGCTTTCTATAGCTTTTTATCTATAGATAAATAGAGGAAACGAATAGATAAATTAAGTAGTTAAGACATACCTTTGTTATTATATAAACTATTAGTAAAATAACTAGGTAGAGCTACTACTCTTAGTATAGTTTACTTATAATAGTTTAGTAATAGAAATAATACTTATTATACTATTCTATACTAACTTTAAGTATAAACTAGTAGTATATTAAGAACTATTACCTACGACTATTAATAATTAGCTTACTTATATTTAGGTCTTAAAAATTAAGAGATTATATAAAGAACTTATAAAAGACTTATAGTTTATATCTAAAAGAAATATATACTATTATAACTAATAACGTAGTTAGAAGCTAATATTAAAAGAGAAGAATAAAGTCTACTTAGTATAAAAAAATATTAAAATAAAAAGACTAAGTAATAAACTAGATTATAAAAAACTTAGACTATTTAAAATTAAATAAGTTAGAGAATCTTTAAATTATAAATTAGTATTACTACGAATAATAAACATCTACCTAGTATTCTATATATCTTTACTTAAACTAGTACTACTAGAAGTACTACTAGCTCTACTTATAGAAATTCAACTAGTAAACCTAAACGCTAAGTATAAGGTTAAAAGAATTCTTAACTATAGACTTATTAGAAGATAAGTTAAGTATTTAATTAAATAGTTAGATTATCTATACTTAGAGAATACTTAGAAACCTAGGAAAAATCTCAACTAGTACTTAGAGAAACTTCAGAAGTTCTACTACTAAAACCTAGAGTTACTTATATCTCGTAGTTAGAAGAGAAGGCTTTGAGAAAAGCTAAATTAAGAGATAGCTTAATAACAAAAGCAGAGCTATTAGAGAAAGAAGAGACTACTAGCTAGATAACCTCTATATCTCTCTACTCTTTCTCTTCTTTTTCTCTCTCTTTAGCTTTATTAAGCTCTTATAGATTAGTAAGACTACGACGGAGTATCTCTTACTCCTGCTTAGTAAGAAAGTGTTACTGTTTCTATAGTTAGAGGATTTTCTATATAGCTTCTTTCTAAATCTTATAAGCTACCTTCTTCTTCTATTATAACTGTTACTTCTAAGTATTAAGAGATTTCTACTCGAAAATTAAGAGTATTCAGTTCTACTTCTTAATATCGTAAGACTTGCCTTTTCTAGTATATTTAGAGTACTTAGAGCTACTGTGACGGCCCTCTACAAATACACTAAAAGAGATACTTGTAGAATAGTACCTATATTCGAAGAAAACTAAACTAAAGAGAGAAGAGGAGAGTTGGTACGCTCTGTCTCTATTTATATACACTAAGCGAGACTTCGGTAGAACCTTGGCACGTGATCCAGTCGTATGTGACTGGGACTGTTATACCACCCCCTCCTTTAACCGGGCCCTCTCTAACTAAGCCGCTTTGTCTTCCGTAGCCATAGGGTCGTTACTCTCTAATTCGCTGTAATTGTCTCTTCCTGCCTCGTACGCCTCTAGCTACAAAGGAAGAGCCTTTGGAGGCCTGTCAGCTGTTGGATTCGCTAAATAGAATTCCTTTAACATATGTAGCGAGTAGGCTACGTAGCGAGCTAGGTGCTAGTCAAGGTCCTCGTTATAGCCCTTCTACTTTAATCGGTAGTAAAGAGACTTCTATCGCGTCTTACTTGTAAGTACTTCCTTAACCTCTTATTCTTCTTCTTTGTCGACGATAATCGGTGGAGGTAGCGTACTTACTTGTCTAGGCAGAGGATTGTCTAAAGCTTTGTATAACTTCTCTAGTGCGAAGACAGGATAGACTCTAATAGAGGATAGTAACTAGAGTCTAAAAGCAGAGCTAACTTCCTTAAGGATCTTAAAAGGTCTAGCTATCTAGTGGTCTAACTTCTAGCTAGGTCTTTACGTATTCTAGTCCTTTGTAGTAATAAAAACTATATCGCTGACTTCAAAGTCTACTTCTCGTCTATGTCTATTCACGTTCCGTTCTTTCTTTTCTTAAGCTTTTACTATATTCGCTTAGCCGACGTCTAGTACTTCTTAAAGAGTCTTTGTAACTGTTGTAGCTTCTTCTTATGATAGCCTCTCTTATATAGTCGAGGGTTTAGGCGTATACTAGTTAAAAGACGTTCTTAGTAAGTAGCCCTTTTGTAATTCGAACGAGGACATTCTAATAGTATTGTAAGGTAGTATAAGCTAAGCGTGGTCTATTATTAGAAGTAGCTTTAACTAATTATTCTGGTAGTAATTTACGTACGGCTGTAAGCGCTGATCTAGGTACTGGTTTATAATTTCGGTTTATCCGTCTATCTAGGCGTGATTTATAGTCGAAAGTTAAAGCCGGACGTCGAGGATTCGTGTAAATTCTTGCTAGAAGGTAGAGATAAACTAAGGGCCTTTATTAGAGATAATACTCTCTAGGATTCTATAATATCGTAATACGTGCTATAAGTATAGCCTAGCTATCTACTTAGCTGTTACTTCCTTTTAGTATAGGATAGAGATAGATTATTTAGATAATCGGTTAATAACTACAAATATATTATTAAAGCCGTGCTTATTAGCTAGGAAGGATTTAAAGTCTATTATCACGTGTTACTATATATATAATAGGACTAGAAGTAGGTATAGATAACCAAGGGTCTTATCTCTTAGTATATCCGCTCTTCGACATTTATAACAGTTATATACGTATTATATAATATTAGACTTTATATTTCGCTAGATATATCTTGAGCAAAGGATCTAGTAGGTCTTGTCTTATCTAGGGTAGGCTAGTAGTACTTAGTCGTGTACTTCACAGATTAGGTCTATCTATAAAGTATCGATATCTAGTACTATTAAGCAGCCTTAATAAAGTAGTAGGTCTTCCTCTAAGACGTATAGAGAGTCTTCGTCGTTCTCAGCCTATAATCGTAAAGCTTAAAGTGTCTTAGCATCCTTATTTACTTTATAGATTCGTTTAGAGAGTGTAAGAGACTCCTAAAAGTGGTCGTCGTCGACTAGAGCCAGCGTAATAGAGCTTATTTCAACTCTAAGGTCTTTAAGTGTTTCTATATCGACTTGTTCTTTCGTTAAGAGTATATAGGTCTAGTATTATTCTTTTAGCTCCTTCTGAGTCTATAACTCGTCCGTTTTTCGTATTAAAGCGTCCGCCTTTCTATTCTCTTTTCTAGAACAGTATATTACTATAAAGTAGTATTCAGCTAAAGCTTTAGCCTATCTAGCTTAACGTATAGTAAGCTGCTTTATTATTATAAAGTACTTAAGTGCTTTATAGTTAGTATAAATACGAACTTTCTCGTATATGCTTTGTAATTCTAGTCTCTATTCTGTAAGCGAGTGTATAATTATAAGCATCTCTTTATTATAAATCTCGTAATTATACTTAGCTAAGGATATGACCTTACTAAAGTAAGCTACTAGGTACTATTCGCTGTCTGCTTACTGTTATTATAGTATCCTAGCGATTATCCCGTCTAAGACGTCTATCTCGATTATTGTAGGAAGCTTTAGAGAGTAGTAGCGAAGGACTAGTGCCGTTGTAAGGCATTCTTTTAGCTCCTTAAAAGCGTCCTAGCAGCTTTTGTCGAAGTTAAAGGGTACGTTATCCTTTATAAGACGTGTAAGTGGTTTTGTAATAATTCTATAATTCTATATAAACCTCTAGTAGAAGTTGTAAAAGCCTAGGAAGCTCTAGACACCTTTTACTATATCTAGTGCTTACTAATTCTAGACTACTATAACTTTTTCTAGATCTACTTTAATATTGTTAGTTCTAATAATAAAGCTAAGGTATTTTGTCTTCTCGACGTTAAATTCGTATTTCTTAATATCTACTTATAAGCTAGTATCTTATAGTCGCTAGAAGACTTTTCGTACATGTTTCTCATACTCTAATATATTCGAAGAATAGATAAGGATGTCGTCTAAGTAAGTAGAGTAGAAATCGTCTAAATAGTTGAAAAGTACGTTGTTTATATACTACTAGTACGTAGATAGTCTATTCGTAAGTCTAAAGAGTAGAACCTTATACTTATACGTTCTATAACATATATAGAAAGTAGTTAGTTCTTTAGAATCAGGATCTATTCGTATATAATAGAAAGCTTAATAGATATCGAGTTTTATAAAGATATAAGCTTTACTAATATAGGCTAGCGTTTTATTAATAAAAGAAAGTAGATAGTAGTCTTTTTAAGTAAGGTTATTAAGCTTCTAGAAGTCGATATAAAAGCGTAATCTTCCGTCTACCTTCTTAATAAATAGTACTAGAGTAGTAAAAGGGGACTGGCTATGCTTTATAAATCCCTTATAAAGGTTGTCTAAGATATATTCCTTTGTAGTAAGTAGCTCTTTAGTCGACATCTTATATAGTAGGGAATATCTAAGAGTATCTGTTTCTTCTAGCTATATTTTATAGTTATAATATTAGTAAGGTAGTAGGGTATCTAAAGCTTCCTTTAAGAATACGTCTATAAAATCTATATACTTCTCTAGAACCTCTAGTATTACTATACAATCCTCTTCTTATCTAGCTATAATACTATTAATCTCGTATAAGCTAGTAGTAAACATCTTACTATCTTCTTAAAGTAAATAGTAGTATATTCCTACTACGGATATAGTAGAGATGTTAATTATTATAGAAGGTTCTTGCTTTAGAAAGGGCTTTTATTAATAGACTAGGGTAAGTACTTTCTTAGGTAATCCCTTAAGTTCCTGTTTTATAATCTAGTATTATACTTATATAGAAGACTAGTAGTTGCTTTCGCGGATCGTAGGTACGTATTCTAGATATTCTATTATATAGAGTTCTAGAATAGATTAGCTATTCTATCTTTATAATTCGTCTATTTCTATTACAAGGTTACGAGCGTCTGCCTAATTCTAGTAAAAGAGCGTAGGGTCCTTAGGACGAATAGCTTCATACGAGAGAGAGATAGGTTACTAAGTAGAGAAGTAAGGCTTAAGTTCCTCTAGCTAGAGTAACTTTCGATAAGTTACGTTAATATTAATATAAAAGTATTTAAAGAATTTTTAGCTAAGGATAACGTTATATAATCCTAGGTCTAGTAGAATAAAGGGTATATTAAAGAATTTATAGCTATCTAATATATAATTAGAGAGGAGGTAGTAAGTAGCTTCTCTGCTAATCTCTCTATTATATTCGCGAATCTTTATAGGTATAGGAAGTCTTTTTATTTTAAGGTTATAGAACTTCGCTAAGTCGTAGCTGAATTAGGCGTTTATAAAAGAGAATATATTTACTCCTAGGTTACTAAGAGCAGTGGTTTATATATTATATCTATTAATTATTATTATACTAGGTAAAGTAAACGCTTTTCTACTAACTAATAACTATAGATTAATCTTAGAGAGATTAATCCTATATTTACCTAAGGTAGAGTCTTCTCTTAGGTATATTTGTTTCCCGACTTAGATCTAGCTTCTTCTTCTTTCTCTAGCTCGCTTAAGTCTACCTTCTTATAGACTCTTAGCTATAGGCAGGACTTGATATAATAGCTGACTTCTCTATAGTTGTAATACATGTTAGTAGAGGGGTAAATACTAGCTACGCGAGCAGGAATTTCTAGAGAACGTGTAGCTATAGCTGTATTTATAGCTGTAGTAGGTAGATACTTGCTTATATGCTTTCTAGCCTTTTCTTCTATAATATCTTATAGGTCGTTGTCGACGCTACTAGCAAGAGTATAAAAGAGGTCTATGTCTCTCTTAGCTTGAAGTCTAATAACTATAAGGGCTTGTCAGAGGTTGATAGTTAACTTATTAAAAAGGTTGTTAATTCTATCTTGCTTTAGAGCCCTAGACTTGTCTACTAGCTTCTAGAACTTTGCTCGAAACTCGTAGAACGTCTCTTAAGCTATTCGTAGCTCTTAGTACTTCTTATAAGCCTTGTTACGAACGTATAGACTAACTATAATGTTATAGAGGTAAGCTAGCATCTCGTTATAAGTGGTAAATCGGTTGTTAGTATCGAACTTATATTTTAGGTAAATATAATCACATGCTTAGCTAGTAGTAGCGCAATATACCAGATTCATCTTTGCCTTCTTAGATTCGAAGTAGTCGGTATTAATATATAGCTTTACTATAATTTCAGTCTCCTAGTTGTTGTATATGATCTGGTCGTCTTCTATTATAAACGTACGTAGATTCTCTACTTTACTAGTCTTCTTAGAAGACTAGGCAGCAGGAGTGGATTAGGTAACCTTTTTAGCTTTAAGCTCTATAGAGGTGTATTCACAGCGTGCGTGTATTTCTGCTACTTAAGAGGTAGATCTAGTATTAACTTTAAGGTAGTAGACCTTATCTATAAGAGTGGTTATCGTTTAAAGGATTTGTTATAAGGCATCGTCGACTATAAGAGGAGGAGGTGACTTAGACTTTGCTGCTGTAGAAGAGCTAGCAGTAGCCTTGCTAGTAGGTGGAGGTGGTGGTGCTATAGCTTAGGAAGAGGTCTTAGTCTTTCGAGAGCTAGTGTTAATAGTAGGTGGCAAAGGTAAAGGTAAAGGTAGAGGCTCTTCGTCCGATTGCTTATCGAGCTAGCTAAGAGAGGAGCGTCGTAACTTGTTACCGCGTGCGAAGGGATTTGTTATAAGGTGAATATATGTGTTTTCGTTCGTCAGTTTTAGGATATTCGTATGCCTTCCTAGGCAAGAGTGTGAGTTTAGTTTTAGTATAACAGCCCTCTATAAATACACTAAAAGAGATGCTTATAGAATAGTACCTATATTCGAAGAAAACTAAACTAAAGAGAGAAGAGGAGAGTTGGTACGCTCTGTCTCTATTTATGTACACTAAGCGAGACTTCGGTAGAACCTCGGCACGTGATCCAGTCGTATGTGACTGGGACTGTCACAATATCTAATATTTCTATCTAATAAGTATAAGAATTATACCTAGTTTTACTACAACGGCTATAGTACCTGTCTACGCGAACTCTCTTCCTAGACTCTTTACCTTGTTTCTAGCTACTATTTTCCTTAGATATAATTAAATCAGCTACGTCGCCTACTGTTAATATCTCTTAACTCTTAATATACTTCCTCTTATAACTTTTACACTTAGTTATAGCCTTAGTTATTATACAAAGACTAGTAATTTCCTTGTATATTAATACTATATTATATATCACCCTAGTTAAGCCTTTTTTAAGTTGATTAAGAGACTGAATAATAGAACTAGGTAATAAGTCTTAATATCTTTGAATCCGATCTCGAATAAGCGTTGATTAAGCTATTATTTCGTATATATTACTTAGTATTTTAGGTGTCTATAGAGTGTCTTCTAGTATTGTTAGTATTAGTATACGAAGCCTTAAATCAAGCTTTAATAACATAGCTTCTAGGCTGTGTAGGACTAGCCTAGCCCCTTTAAAACTCGCGTAGATGTTATCCTTTATAAATGCTTTATAAAAAGCTGCTTTAAACGCGAGAAGAAAGGTTTCTTTAGTAATATAATTAATATAATTCCGTGCTAAGCCTAATATCTTAGCTCTATACGCTCGCTTTAACAGCGAGAAGCAGACTATATTAAGCAGCTATAGTAGGTACGATAAGTGTAGAGGTATATAGAGAGTAATAATGTTTAAGTCTTTATAGAGTTACTAGAATTCAAGCGAGTTATAGCTTTTATAACTATTAATAATTAATAAACGATATCCTTCTACACTTTGTACTTTTATATACTTATTAAAATACTTTAACTATATAACTCTAAGCTTATTATTTATCTAACCGTTGTTACTAACCTTAATTACCTAATCGTATAGTATATATATGTCTTAGTACTAGGTAGAAATAAGTACTTTACCTACGAATATAATAAATAGTAGGATTACCTATTCTATTATATTAACTCTCTGAATAACTATAACCTACTCGCGATTACCTAGCTAAACTTGCTTTCGCTTCCTACGCGTTTCTAAGCTTGTAATAATAAGTTAGAACGAAATAACTCCTATTATAAAGCTACTTTCGTCAAAGTTGTAAATATCCTTATCTTAAATACTATATTTCTCTTTAATAGACTGTATAAGCGTAAACCATAGGCTAATAACTCGCGGATCCTTAGTTAAAGCTTGCTAACGATTATATAAACGACTTCATCGAGTTTTAAGCTTAGATATACGTTTTATAAAGTTATCTAGCTAATTCCTGTCTATAGGCTTTCCGTCGCGCTCTCTTAGCAGATTATTAGCTATATCTTATACTATATCCCTTATAGGCGAAAACCCTTGTAAATCTAACTCTAATATATATCTAACTATTACCTCCTCCTCTAGCTTTATAAGCTTTTTCGAATTAGGCTAGTAATCGCGTTATAAGAGCTTTCTAGCACGTTAATCGGAGAGAGTCTTTTAAGGAATATAGTAAATCTTTATAGCGCTTTGTTTAGTTAATAACGCGTTGTTTTCGAGTTCTTAGGTTACTAAAATAATATTAGCTTCTTAAGAAGGTAATTAAACGTTGTAGTATTAAGCTATTATAATTTAAAGGTAGTATATAGTATACGACGAGGAAAGTAAGCGACTCGCTTGTGAAACACGTTATAGTATAGTTAATTACTATATATATATCTAGAAGAGAATAGAGAGAGAGAGAATATATATCTTAAATCTCAAAGTCTATAATATAGTTAGAAAGAGAATAAGTGTCTCTTCTTATAGTCTATATTCTTATATCTCTCTATTCTAGTTAAAGAGAAGAAATAAATAGAATAAAGAAAGCGATTTGAATAGAGAGAGAGAAGATAGAGAGAGAGAAGATAGAAAAAGAGTAAAATAAAGATATTTACTATCTTTATAGACTCTTCTTATATTACGAGTTCTACTAAGCCTCTCGTAGAACGTAACACTGAAGCCTATATATTGCCCTCTAGGCTCTTACTTTAGTAGAGCACCTTGAATTCACTTCCTATTACACTTATCGTCTTCTGACATTTGATAGCAATGCCTTACTACGATCTGAATTCGAGGTTCGTCTTTCTCTCGTACTTTACTATCAGCCTGGAATAGGCACTAGGATTTCCAGTTCTGGTCGTTTGTCATTAATCACAAACAGCTAGAATCTTACGCTTTCGCTGCTTCGTCGTCTTAACTTCGCTGGCAAACGACGAGCTTCACACTCCCTTCCCTCGTTAGACGAACCGACATCCCTCGTCAAACCGACAAGTCTTGACCTTTTTATTGAGTTGACTCTTTGAGAAACCCAGCATCATGGCCCCTCGTTCGCGAGCTGCGAAGTATACGGTAAATACTCCATTCAGTTCGGGATGGGACGTATGGCTTGCGAACAGTGAAAGGTTTTACAAGGAATGGTGTAGGTGTAAGAGAGAGAACCCGAGATCGAGAAACCCGGGATAGAACGAGTGGCTTGCACATTGATCGATTTCGGTATATGCGAAGAGAGAGGAAGAAGACAGCTTAGATTCAACATTCCGTCGGTTCAAGAAGGCTTGTGCTAGAATTTTCGCTAGTTCAAGAAAGAGTTCGGAATTTTGATCCGGAAAGTCGAGCTTACAGTGAAAGAAAGCAAGAAAGCAACTCGTCTTGAGACACCGAGAAGGATTTCTTATCCTCACCAGCTTTCCACTCTCTAGAGTTACGATATTTGCAAACGTCTCCTCCTACCGACTCAACCTTCTGCGCTATCACGCTCGCGTTTCACAAACTTCTCGAAGCCGAGCACTCACTTCCGCAGCATACCCCCCTTTTCCGCAAGCAACGAGACCGATGCCGAACAACCTGCAAGCTACGGCTCCGGCTACGAATCCAATTCCAAAGAACAATGTGAGAAGGGGAGTCTTCTGACATCTTACCTATAATAAAAATCACCTTTTCTCGCTTTCTCTCTTTCTCTTCACCTCACTTCTTCTTCTCCTTTCGGCTGCCTTCTCTATCTTGTCGTATTCTCGTATCTTCACTTGCCCTCACTGCTGTACTTCAAAGTTTATATTAAGAAGCAAGAATAGAGAGCTAGAAACACTCTTCTTATGGTTATATAAAGAGCAGGGGGTTTAAGCGAGAAAGCCAACATTTACTACCCCGCCTGCTCTCTCTTCTTGATCTCTGTCTCTGTCACTTTAGATAGCAAGCGCGCAAGAGACGAAGAGCACAGATTTATAATTTGGGATTTAATTATAGATAAAAGTAGCTATTTAAAACACTATATTTGTAGGAGCTCAAAACATTTTATAAGTTATAACTTTGCCATTCTTTGAAAGTAGTTATTACTTCTTATTTTAAGTAGACAATATCTATATTATTGGAGCTAGCAATTATCCTTGTTTTGATCTGTATAGGTCTTTGTTTTCTGGTTGTTAGTTGCGACGTTAGAATATAGGCTCTGGATTGTTAGGGTTTTGAAAAAGTGCCTTAGATTATCTCCAGACACAGGGCGGGGCTTTCGGTAGAACAGAGCCTACCAAATCAAAGTAAGAATAAAAGATTCAGTCTCCAAACAGAAAGATATGGTCCCCTAAATTCAATAGTTTAAACTCTCGCTTTGAAAGTCCGAGGAAGTCCCACCGCTGAACTTCTGTCGTCCTCATGATATTTGCGATTCGTGAAGGTCAGGGTATATTTCAAAAGGTGCGTTCAAAGTGGGCATAAAACAAGTAAGATATCAACCCTCTTATAGTACATGCGCATAACTAAATTCGTCTAAAGTGCTGTTTCTAGCCTTGAATATCCATGGAAATATCTTGAAAAGTACACAGAGAGAATGAGTACACCTTTAATGAGGTACCTGATATAACTACGCCTTATCTAATACAGTGAAAGCAAGTAAGGTGAAGACTTGAAATGAATTTTCTCCAAGAAGTAATCTTCGAGTTGATATAGGCCTTGACGGCGCCTAGAAGTATACTGCTTATCGCCTCAGCACATCGGGTGGGATGGAAGGAGGTCGTCTGTAATATAAAGGCAGAACTCTAAGCTTGTATAGAAAAATTTGAAGTAAAAAGTAATAACTCATAACACTACTCAAGTTCAAATCAATTCTTGAAAGTCTCGTAGCTGACGTATTCTGAAAAGAACAGTCTCCTGAACAAGACATTAGAGATAAGTTAACTCCACGCTTCCACCCCCTCCTCACAGCCCACTCTAAACATTTCCAAATTTCAATCCCTCTTTCCAAACCCTTCAGCCTCCCCTCCCTTCCCACCTCACAAAAAGTAAACTCAAAAATAGCATCACCAATTCTTCTGATTTAAGTCAGCTATTCAAGCAGGTAGTTCTTCAGCTCATTCTTTACAATCCCGAGTACGGTAAAAGAAAGCACTTCGCTCCACACATCTAATACCGTACCTCCCAACTTCCTTGAGGCTTCGGAATAAAAAACCTCCAACTTCATCAGTTCTTAAACTATGGCAAAGTCAACTGAACTCAACCGAGCCCAACTCATCAAACCACATCCCCCAAACCGAAAAATAAAAACTCAATCCCAAGTTCGTACTATGTCCGAACGTTCATCCCACATGGAACCCAACCCAACCTCCCCTTCCCCCAAACCCTAACTAACCTCGGGACCTCAGAACCAACATTGCGAAATGCAACAAAAACCAACAAAAAAAACTTTAGCCAATGAAAGAAACCTCACAACTGGGGGGGGGGGGGGGGAATATACTTTTCAAGCCACAGGTGTAAAATGGTTGCGGCTGAATTGAGAACCCGAGCACGAGGTACCGAGGTACCTATGTTGGTGGCGCTCGCGATGTGCAACGAAATTTATGTGCGAGTAGAGATAGAATGCATGCTGACCGAGGTTGGCTTTTGCAAGAAAGGGATGGTTGGGTCTTGGCTGGAACGAGAGAGGGAAAGGTGAAAAGTACCTTGACGTTTGTGTTCGACAAAAAGAGGGATTCGTAAAAGAACATACTTGAAATATCCGCCAGTTGGACATGATAGGTCTACCAGTGCTACACCCTACAGTGCAAAAATATTGACTACGGAAGAAAGCGAAGGGAAAAGAGGGATCTAACATTTGCGAATCCAAGACTTATGTATGTATCTATCTATAGGGAAACCACACATACTCTGAGGGAAGAGAAAAACAAAAAAGAAAACGCCAAACTCCAAATC
The DNA here is from genome assembly GCA_001414485.1 of Calycina herbarum. Classification (NCBI taxonomy): domain Eukaryota; kingdom Fungi; phylum Ascomycota; class Leotiomycetes; order Helotiales; family Pezizellaceae; genus Calycina; species Calycina herbarum. The sequence continues at coordinate 15,196 of LLEY01000169.1, read as the reverse complement.
CCAATGCCCAATCATCCATCCACTGGTCTATATGCCTAACCAAGTCTTCCCCCTCTCATACCCATAAAAGCTAATCGCAACCATCGGAACAATCTTCACATACCCAATCGTCAGTCCCACGAAAAACCCCCGTCCCCCTTTCTCCCTTAAAATCAATCGTGCCGTTTCCCCAATACCCAATCGATGCCCATCTCCCACCGCACCACCAACTTGCATTCTCCGTCGTATGACTTCGAATGGGTAAGCCGAGGTTTGGGACACGAGTCCTGCGATTCCGCCGGCTAGCAATTGGGCCCATGAACGCAGAGGCGGCGGTTTATCCGTGGGAGAGTTTGCGGGTTTTGGTAGGGTGGTGTATGCGGATATTGATTTGTGGCGGAGGATATCGCCTGCTGTGTCATGGGTGAGGAAGGACATTCCTGCGTAGGGTAGCATGCCCAATACAGTTGCCGAAAATCCTCTGTAAAAGTTCGAGAGTCCATTTTTAGGAGTTACCGTGTGAACGGCTGTTACGACTGCGGTTGTGCTTCCTGTGGTACGTGGAGGAGGGGTGATTTCATTGTATATTCGTTTGCAGATTTGCGAGAGGGAGGATCGGGAATCTCGTTTTGTTTCGAAGGCTAGACGGACGCGGATTACTTCTAGGGGGTAGGTAACGAATACTGATGTTACGCCTGCTAAGGAACCAGAGACTAGTCGACGTATGGGTGTTTCGTGGTGGGGTCCTTCGATTATTATACCGCGTATTTGTTCGTAGGCTAGGAATTTGATAGCTGCATAAGGGAAAATTCGGAGGAGTGTAGCAGAGTGTCCACGGAAAAGTCCTCTAGTTCCGTCTTCGCGATATATATCTTTCATGGCTGTCGCGACACCGAACCATGATCCAGCATACTTGGCAAATTGGGGATTGCTGGCTTGGAAGAGGATCTTGACTCGATCGAGAGGGGCTACGACTGTTTTTGCCTGGAAATAATGTTAGATGAAGCAATATTCCAAGCATGGGAGAACAAACAACGCAACCAGCCATTCCCCCCGCTACTCCAGTCCTCCAGATATAATCAAAACTCTGCTTCTGCGGTTTCCGATTCGCGGTATCTGTGTCTGCCATATCCTTCATGACGGCTTCCTTCATCCGCCCATCCTGGCTCATCTCTGGTGATTTGTCCTGGCGCACTGCCGAAGTGGAAATGGCATTGTTGAAGAGGGCCGCGGGCATTCCTTGCCGCCCGAGAGGCTCCGGTTATTATTGATTGGTGTGAGATGGTGTGAGCATTCTATGTAGTGTCAATTTCAAACGGTAGGGAGGTTGTCGCGTGTCGTTTTTGAGGTTGTAGATGTTGGTGGGGAAGGTTTAGAGAATGGATCTCTTGGAGGTTTGAAATGCAGCTTTCCTGCTTGCCGAGGAACCAGGAACGTCTTTACGTGTGGGGTTTTCCGCTTTGGTCGCTCGCAACTCTTTTAACAAAACGGCAAGTTGATTAAAATCGCTTGGATTTTGGTATTTATGAAGTAAATTGTATTTAATTTATATTTTTTAAATAAAGCTCTAGTAAAGAGTAGTAGAGAGTGAGTACGGGTCACAGGTAGAGGACGTCATTGCCGGGCCCGGTTTCGGTGCGCTTTTAACCCGCTGTTTTCCGAGGAACCGCCTGTAAACTCTGAACATATCGTGACCTGAACTATCTACTCCTCGACATCAATTAGTCTTTGTAGTCGACTTTCAAATCCTGACTATCGTAAGACATGATAGTAAGAGTCAGAGCAAGAAGAATGCCCTGGGTATTCTGTGTCATATGATCGAAAATGGCCAGCACTTGGTACATACCAAAAATCCTTCGCTCCAGAATTTATAGTAGATATTTGCTGATTGAAACTAGAGGGGAAAAATGTGTCTTGGGAAAATTAGGAGGCCTATAAACATCAAGTTGGGAGTCTAAAAATTGTTTTCTCAATCACCAGGTATTCCCGAGTTTATTCTCAGACCAACCACCATCCAAAAACACACATTGCCGTCAATGGCTTCATGTATACTCTACGAAGATGATTCCTCATCAGTAACAATTCTCGACATACCCCGCTCCCTAGAACTAGCCCAAGGACCCAGTTTCAAACAAAAACTCATCTCTTCCGCACCTCTGCAGGATCCATACCCGTCCGTTGAGCCGAAATCAGAAAAGGCAAAGGCAAATCTGAGGAAACCATCAATTGAAGAACTGTTACTTGAGAAGCATGTTGAGCTCGTGATGGAAGGTATGAAAGAGGCCTATGGTGGTCCTTGGTGTTTACCTCGGATTACGGAGGACGATCGTGAGGAGGAAGAATTGCGACCTAAGAAGAGACGGAAACTCGTCGATGAAGAAGCTGCGACTCGTGAAGAGCAAAAGTTGAAGCAAGAAGAAATAGGACCATTGTACCAAAACCCCTCTCCCTCATCTCTCTACCTCAACTCCCCCGGATCACGGTGTCATATCCCACCACACTCAATAGCCCTCCTCGGCTCCCTCCATCAAACTCTCCCCCTCTTCACCCACCACGCCCCAAAATTCAACCTCATACTCATCGACCCCCCCTGGCCAAATCGTTCAGCAAGAAGGAAGGGGTCTTACGAACTCTCGTATTCATCAACAGATATCAAAGCACTACTTTGTTCAATTCCAATTGAAGACCATCTAGAAGATGAAGGATTCGTTGGAGTGTGGATAACAAATAAACCCGCTTTTCGCTCCATGCTCCTCGAGGAAGGTGGTCTTTTCGATCTCTGGGAGGTGGAGTACATAGAAGAATGGGTGTGGTTAAAAGTCACGGAGAAGGGAGAACCGATTTGTAAACTCGATTCGGTGTGGAGAAAGGCTTATGAGATTCTTTTGGTGGGGAGGAAGAAGGGATCGATCGACCAGCCAGAGGATATGGAGAATAAGGAGGGGGAGGGGGTTAAGAGAAGAGTTATTATCGGAATCCCGGATGTACATTCTCGAAAACCAAACTTGAAAGGGATTTTTGGGAAGGTTATTGGGAGGGAGGGGTTCAGGGGGTTAGAGGTTTTTGCGAGGAATATGACAGAGGGGTGGTGGACGTGGGGGAATGAGGTTTTGAAGTTCCAAACTGATGAGCATTGGGTACCGATGGAGCAATCTTCTTGATTCCCTTGGATATAATGCTGCCAATTGATCTCATCGGGTCTTCTTAATTCTCGTGTCCCGTGGACAATGTCCCCCATAGTGGATATTCATACATACAATACAAATCTACAAATCTACAAGCTCTTCCCTCATATTTTTACATCCTGCTCCACCTCTTCCCATTCCAAATCATTCTGCCTCCACTCCTTCTTTCCATCTAGTAACTCCTTTGCTTGTTCGGCAATGGTACCCCGGTCCGAGACGGGTCTCTGGAGGTAATCGGGGCGATTCTTTGCTTGTTGTGCCTCGTCGAATTTTCCTTTTCGGTCTTCGAATGATTTATCCCATCTGCAATTCGGCATTAGTTCATATCCTCAATTCCATCAATAAGCCCGCTAGCATTTCTTCCCCTAAATCTCATTCCAATTCCAATTGTAAAGAAAGGAGGAAAACATACGCTTCCAAATCCTCCGGCTGCTCCGGCCACACAAAAGCACTATCCATCTCAACCATCATCTTCTTCACACTCCTCGGTCTAAACCACCGCCGCGCAGAAATCCTCTTCGTATTACTCTTATCCTGTTGGATCTTCTGCATCTGGATGTACGACCTTACGCCTCTCACGGGGATCCCGTAGCAGTTCCATAGATAATCGCGGAGGTCGAGTTTGTTTAGGTTGAGGGGGACGATGAAGGATGCGAAATTCGGGGGGAGCTTGGGGTTGTTGAGGAGGGTGAGTGTGAAGTTTGGTCTGGAGGGTGTTAGATTGGATTGGAGGGCAAGGGGAGGGTACGGACAGGTAGACTGGTTTCCGGCCTAGTTGGGGGGCCTTGCTTGCGAATTTGGAGGCCATGATGGGATTGGGATTGGGAATTGGGTTAGGAGGTTGATGATGGTCTTCTCGACATGCGCAGATACAAAATAAGCGCGCGGAGCAGAAAATCTACGCGCTTATAGAGGGTTGTACAGCTCGGTAGATCGGGCCGTTATCGTATCTCGGAGGGAAATCGGATTCCGGAAGGGGGAATAGATTGGCCGTGCGATCTCGGCTGTAAGAGCGTCATGGAAATAAATGAGGGGTCGCAAATCGTATTGCAAGGATTTGAATTCCTTCCAAATGGATGGGCCAGGGCACCAATTACCTCTTCTGGATTTTAGATGGAAGAGGTAAAACGTCAGTAATATGTCAGCGCCCCACTGACCCCTCATAGCAATGCAGCTTGTAGATATAAAATGCCAAGTCTCGGTCTCCAATTGACTTTCACGTTCCCCCTCCATCGACTTCTTTCCACTGATATCATCTTCTCACCTCTACACCTCAAGCTTAGAAAACACCTCAATCGACCAAGATACCATAGAAACCTTCAATAACTCGTTCAAAATGGCGTCCAACCCACCAGCTGCCTGTTGCACTGTCGGTGTCAAGCACGAGTAGCTCCCCCACCAGTTCCCCCAGCTATTCCCCCAACTAACACCCTCTCAGTGGCGAACCAACAGGCACGACCTTCAAAATCGGCTCCATCGAAGCCTACGTCGCCGAGCCAAAAGGCAACACAATCCACAAAGACGTCGCCATCCTCTATCTGCCCGACGTAATCTCCATCTGGCAAAACAGCAAATTGATGGCCGATCAATACGCCGCCAACGGCTACTACACCCTGATCGTCGACCTCTTCAACGGCGATGCCCTCTCCCTCAATCGAAAGGATGATTTCGACTTCATGGCTTGGTTGACCAAGGGAAGTACGGGCGATAATGGACATACGTGGAAGGAGGTTGATCCTATTGTTGAGAAGGCGATCAAGCACTTGCAGGAGAAGGGATTTAAGAAGATTGGAAGTACGGGTTACTGTTTCGTGAGTTTTCCCCTACTTTCCAATTGGTTTGGGATGTTTGTAGCTAATTATTTGGATAGGGTGCTAAATATGTTGCGAGATACATGGCAAAGGGAAAGGGTCTCGATGTTGGATATATGGCTCACCCATCGTACGTATCCTTTCTGATCAGCCCTCCTCCCCATCTCCTCCCTTTCCTCCTCTTTCCTCCATTTCATCCTCTTTCCTACCTTTCATCTATCCCCCCACTAACACCCTCCAGTTTCGTCGACGAAGAAGAACTCTCCTCCATAACCGGCCCCCTCTCCATCTCCGCCGCCGAAACCGACGAAATCTTCCCGGCCGAGAAACGTCACAAATCCGAGATAATCCTCAAAGACACCAAGCTCCCCTACCAAATCAACCTCTACAGCGGTACCGTCCACGGTTTCTCTGTTCGTTGCGATCTCAGCAAGAAAGTGGAGAAATTCGCCAAGGAGCAGGCCTTTTTGCAGGCTGTTACTTGGTTTAATGAGCATTTGATCTGACTTGGATATGGTAAGGTGGAGATGGAGATGGCGAGGCTCTAAGACAGGGCTGGATGGAAATATTCTTGCTGGACCAATTGAGCGGAAGTGAATATGGACGTTTAGGGTTTGCGGAGGGGTGAGGGACAAGGATTATGATGTGAATGATTGGTGCCTACATGTTACGATATTGATGAATTTTACCTCTAGTCGGCCCTGAGACGTGTTTTAAAAGCGTGATATTGCAGCATTCTTTCCTTTTTCAAGACGACTCTTCGTACACTCTTCGTATAATCTCTTGTTTATGTAAACTCGCTATCTTTTCATCCATCTCCAAAAAAGGGGTGTTGGTAAGGCGACAGAGGTTGTCGTGTTGTGTAATAATTCACATTTCGAAACAACGTCGACTTAATCTACACTCTAGGAGTCAAATGATTTTGTTTTTACCCTGAACGCGGAGCGGGATTGATTTAAGTTAAGTTAAGTTAAATCGATCCAATGTTTCATGTTGAAAGTTGACTATAAAGCTCCTGTATGGTGAAAATTTTGTATATAAGGTGAGGAAGTTTATTAAGATTGAGTGAGGGAGGTGATGTGTTTTCATGATTAGAAGGGGCTCTTTGCCGGACGTGCGAGGGGGTTTAGGGAGTAAGATACTCCCAGGACTTTTTATAGCGCTTGTGATGGGTGTTCCTGGCAGTTTAGTTGATTGTGAATTCAGATGGAGTAGAGAGAGAAGTTCTTACACTTTAGGATTCTTAATCCTCACACCTATCTCTAGAAAGAAGACTTACCTCTTACCCCTTTGAGAAATGGAAGGACTCTGGTTGTTTCCTTTTTGACGGCTGTGAGAGTGAGAGTGAGAGTGGAAACAGTGCAAGGTAGAAATAGCCAGGGAGAGGGGTGGATGTCTAGGTACTTACTCTAACTTCATATATAAGTATATTAGGTATAAATATTCTCACAAGCGAGAGTTTTATTTAAGATATCTATGGAATAATTTGAGTTTAACTTGAGTCTTATGTTCTTGCGATACTACTAGCTAGGTAAGACAAATTAAGCGAGCGACGCGAAAAATTATAGCTATCTTATTACTTATTAACACCTCTACGAATAAATGAACAGACATCGTGTTCTCTCGTTGGGGGATAGAGATGGGTAGTTAGTAGGATTTTGCCCGGTCGGAGGAAAGAAAAATCGGGCGTAATATAAATTTTGAGCAGGGTAAAGAGTGGATCGGAGAATTAGAATGCTATGTTTTGGAGTGCGGTTAAGGTTTTCTGAGTTTAGAATTTGAGGAGGAGAATGGGAGAATGGGAGAATATGGGGGGAATGTGAATGGGAGGAGAGGCAGCGTAGGAGTTTAAGTGTGTAAATTTTATGCGAGGTAAGGTTTAAGTCATAGGTTGGGTAAGAAAGGAATGGCCACTGTAATAATCAAAGGCTGGGTTGGGTATAGGGACTCTAGATTTAAGTTAAAGGATTTCAAGAAGTTAGCTTGATTTTATGGAGGGGTTGAAGGGTTGGACTACTGGTTCTTTGGGGGTGGTGGGGAGAATTGTTTTTCTGAGTGGTGAAAGTGTAACTGAGCGATCATTGAACAGGGAAATGAGAGGGAATGATGTGTTGTTATTGAAGTGAACTCAGTGACCTTGGTGAATTGACTTGGTTTGGTTGGAATTTCGGGTTTTCTCTTCTATATCTTTTGTTTGATGTTATAATGAGTTGAGAATGTTTGTGGAAGGAAATCAGTCGTGTGAAAAGTAAACTTTCTTATGATTGATATTTACGGATAACAGTACTGAGTTAAGTAGAGTGTTATTTCTAGCGGGATTTAGATACTTGTAGCTAATTGCGGGTTAGCTATGGGTAGTTGGTAGGTGGGGGAGGGAAATGCTTGCTCTTTTTAGAGTACCTGGGGAGTGTAGTTTTTCTATTTCTTGTGAGTATTTATAGCTTACTTATGATATTTGGAGAGAGAAAAGCGTACTGTTAGAAGGCTACCTGAGAGGAGTAAGGATTTTCTTTTCATTATGTTCTCCTTCTATTCACGGGTTACCTTTGAATAGCAAGACTTCTTTTATTTGTCGCTTGCTATTTGTAGGTTGCCTATAAATCGTCAAGTCTTTCATTTCCAGGGCTATTTACCGGCAACCTGGGGATAACAAGATTTACATTTCTTATGTTGTTCATGGGTTACCTGGAAATAGCACACTTTTTATCTTTCAGTACTACTCTTGGGCTACCTAGGGAGGACTTCTGTTTTTAGGTTTCTGTGTATACTCTAAATATTTAAGACTTTTTAATAAATTCTTTAGAGCTCGGAAGCTCGGAAGAAGAGAATTATTTCAAGAATTTAAGGTAGCTTTCCAAAATCCGCAGCTCACTCGCAACCGAGACACTAGCAGCCTACTCGAAAGTCGATCGATAGCTCACTCGCCAATTTACAGCTTACTCACAACGTGAAATTTCTTGCTTACTCGCAAATTGATAGCTTATTAGCTGAACAACAGCTTACTTACAACACGAAACTTACAGCTTACTCGTAAATAAGTAGCTTACTCGCCAACTTTTAGCTTAATCATGAGCGACAGTCTGTCGCTTACTCGTAAAAAAACGGCTTACTTACAACCTAGAAATCAACAGCTTACCTGTAAATCGCTAGATTACTCGCCAACTGAGAATTAACAGCTTACTCATAAATTAGTAGTCTACCAGCAGCTTACTTTCAAATCCCCAATCTTCTTTTTATCACTCACACCTATAACCCAGCCCTGTAAATGAATGAGGAATATCAACGTAAGATAAATACTACTGTAACGAGTCTTCACTTAGATAAGGGTTCAGGCGAGAGATTTGTTAAGTTCTTACTCCTATCGTGATCGATATTTCAAATTTATCTTTCAAGTGGCTGGTGTCAGAGAATTGAGCTAATAATATCTTAGTATCACTGAAAAGAAGGAACATATCTTATTGGCTCTGTACTCTCCTCTCGCTCCAACCACAGGGACCCTCGGCACCTGAGGGGATACCCATAGTTATTTGATCCATCGAGTTGCCCAATCCATCTGGAACAATTATTTTTACCAACTATCTTTTAGGTCTACGTAAATATATTACTATAAAAAGTATTGTCATTTTGTTTGAGTTATAATTTAGATTAATTATGTTTCTAAGTTCTTGGAGTATGTTCAGTTGAGAGGGATTTCGACTCTCATTCCTCTCCACCTTCTCGAATAATCCTGGTTATTGCTTAAGTGTTTATGATAGAAGGGAGTAATCTAACTACTTACTGTAAATTCTACACTCAGTATAGAAAAGAACGTACAACCCTAAATTTCTACAACAAATTAAGAAGACTTATCAATTCTAAAATCCCCGAGACAATTCCAATTTCCAAAGGTGTGATTGATATACGACAAAACTTTCCAAGCACAGCATTCACTAAACATCGGGCTTGAGTTTTCCCATTTCAAGTCACACCCAAAAAAATCTTTTTACAAGCAGCAAGAAACCAGTATTGAAATGATAAAAAGAAGAACTCAAGTATGAATGAGAAGTAGGGTATTAAGAATTTAATATTATCATCTAGAACTATCTCACACATCTAACTTTCTCCCCCTCTCTCTTTTCTCTATTAATAGGTCCATATAAAACCGCAATGCAACGATAAAATGCTCAAAACCATCCAGATCCCATTCGGAAAAAGCACCATACACCCCCTAAATCCCAATGCAAATTAAGCCCGGTCATTAATCGAAAAAGAAAAAACATGCCATATCCTCCCCATTTTTATATACAATTCCACGAAAGAACCAACCCCTCAAACAGTTTCCTTCTGAACCGTCTCAGGCGCTGCGTTCTCCGGGAACATCGACTCGTTATGTTGTAAAAGTCCATCCCTTCCTCCTGGGATCTTCTTGATATCTTGTCCTCCCTTAGTAAGGTAAATATTATCAGTGTTCAGTCCCTTCAATCCCTCAGCACCAAGATCACTTGGTCTCCAGCTAGCACTCTTTCGTGGTGCGACGCCGGATATGTACATGCTGTCCACCTCCTCCATGGATCGATCCTTGGTTTCAATCAAGAAGAAGTAAACGATCCAGAAAAGGGCGAATGTACAGCCCGCAAATACAAGACCGTAAAAGTAGTTGATCGCATCGGTGATAAAGGTAGTGAAGAACGAGATGAGGAAGTTGAGAAGCCAGTTAGATGCAGTAGCGAGGGCAACACATGGTGCTCTGTAACGAGCTGGGTACATCTCTCCGGTGATGGTCCAGACGAGTGGTCCCCACGTGGTGGCAAATGCAACGATGAAGATACAGGTGAAGACGATGAGAACCGATCCTGCGGCTGGTGTGCTCAAAGGATCGGTAGTGGAAAGAGCGTATTGTCCAACGAAGGAGTAGATCAAGAAACATCCGCACATGACTGCGGCTCCGACCATCAAACTAATTCTTCGTCCACAGTTCTTGACAATCCAGAGTCCGGCGATGGTAGCTACTACATTGACAGTTCCGAGGATAATGGAGGTGATGTATGAATTCTCAATACCGGTAGACTTGAAAATGGTTGTGCCGTAGTAGAAAAAGAAGTTGGCACCGGTAAGTTGTTGACCGGCTTGAAGGACCATTCCGAGGAGAGTTCTGTACATCATTCTTGGGCCAGTGAAACATTCGTGCCATGGGTGGTCACCACCTGCGTTCTCAGCTTCTTGTTGTTCGCGGATCTCGAAGATCATCTTGTCGACTTCTGGGCCGTGGGGATCTCCATTCTTGATGAGGGAAGCCATTGTTTTGCGGGCTTCGTCTTCTCTTCCTCTTCGGAATGCGAAACGAGGAGATTCGGGCATGAACATGATTGCAGATCCGAGAATGATGGCCCAAAGTGCGGAGAGACCATTTGGAATTCTCCATTGTGCAGAGTTGGTGTATGCTGCTGATGTTCCGTAGTTGACCTATCAATTGTAAGTAAGAATTGCATGTTCATAACCGTTTCACTGATTCTGAAGAACCCCGGTCAACCCCCAGAATGGAATACAACATACCATATAAGCAGTCCAAATACCCAAAGTAATCAAAAGTTGATAACTTCCCACAATAACACTTCTGATACTGGGCGGTACACTCTCAGACTGGTACATAGGAACACTAGTACTCAAAGCACCAATACCCAAGCCAGCAGTAAATCTACCCATAGCGAATTGAACCCATGTTTTCTCACTGGTAATCTCAATAATAACACCGATGATATAAAACCATGCGGAAGCGGCGATGGTGTAACGACGTCCAATACGATCACAGATATCTCCCGTGGCAAGACATCCAATGAGGGTACCAGCACAGAGTAAAGCGACGATTGTACCTTGGCGAACAGCTGAGAATTTTCCGTCTTGACCGAAACGGTCGAGGAAATCGGTCATTTGGAGGAATCCTGCAGATCTTGTTAGTGGAAAAGTTGAATATTTTTGGGGGCAAACTTACCAGAAATTTGACCAGATTCATAACCGAACATGAAACCACCAATGGAAGCAATAGCACCAAGTAAAATAGCCTTCGTAGTTGCTGGTGCTCCCTTATCCCCTCGTTCCGTATCCTTCTCTGCTCCAAAAGAGTACCATTTCTTTCCCTTCACTGGTTCCTGGACAACCTTCTCATTCGTTCGTGGTACTTCGGTAGTATTTCTGGCGGTCGTTCCCAAAGGTGTGCCATGAGGACTAGATTCGAGGGGAGTAGGTGTAGAAGACTCGGCGAGCTTCTCTTGTGGATTTGCCTCCACAGGCTGCTTCTTATTAAAGAGACGCATATTGAATTGATTCTATCGATATCTCTATAGACAAAAGGTTGAGTTGATTTAGTAAGACTGGAGAAGAGAAGGGAAAAAAGAAAAAGAAAGCAACGGGGCAGTGACGAGAGTATATACTAAAAAAATGTACCAAGCAAGATGGCGGGTTGGACTAAAGAAGCAACCCCGCAAAACCCACGCTGCAATCTAGAGCCGAGTCCAGAATCGTGTACTTCAAGAAAAGATGACTGAAATAAGCGGAGCGCCACCAAATTAGGCGATAAAGAAAGTCCTCGAATCTTGCCTTGCCAACTGACAGGTTTGTTGCTTTCCCACGAGAACAACAAGAAACCAAATAATGTGGAACCCGGTGAGATTCGCTTCTAAGCAAAAACAAAGAGCCCTCCACAAAAAATGTCCCCGCAAGGCAATGGAGTCCCCCGATTCCCCAATTGCCTGTTGGAAAGTGTGGAATTTAGCAGAGTGCTCTTTGATTTCTTCTCAGCCTCGACCAGCCTCGGCGGTTCAACGTCATTCGGCCGACCTTCTTCGGGCCTTCACGCTGCAACTGTGGTTCACTTCTCCGTCAGACCACTCCCTCGAATTTCGCATTTGACGACATGGTAGGGGGGGCAACTGTGCCGGCCCAGCAGCCGAGCCGCAGTATCACCGGAAACTATCGCGAACGAACATGCCACCGCTGACAAACCGTCGTCCTAAATCAAGACCGTTAGAAAGTCGAATGTTACAACTCGTCATTCATTCTTGGGGAAACCCTTAGTAAATAGTCATCTTCGGCCAAGGACATAAAAATAAACAGGCCATTCACAACAAACAACCGCCAGCCTAGAAAATATCCAGACAATGCTCCCCTTCGCTCCACTTTCCCTCCCCTGAATTAAGGTTGGACCCCCTTTTTCGCTTCTGGACCCTTTCTTTTCCTCTCGCATTTTTCTTCAACGACAGCCTCACCTGTCTTCACAGCTTGACTGCCACGTACTACCCGTCTAGGCCTCTCAGCCAGACAACCAACTTCCCCCCCCTCTGCACAGTGCAAACCTTCAGTCGCATCCCGAAAGCCGAAATGCTCAGATCGCCTCGCAATCTCTCCTGAGTTCTCGTTTCCGTGAAATCCGCAAAACCCGTCGTTGTCGTTGTTCAAAGCTCCACTTTCAAAAAAAGAATTCGCCGGGAATCCATTTTTTAAATCGCCTGGCTAAGCCTCATCCGAAGCCCTCCCGCCGCCGAGAACTGCTTAATTCCATAATTCCGGCATTAGTTACGCCACCCTCGTCATCTTCGCTTCTAAAAAGAAAAAGAGTCTCCATCAGATCGGTAGAAAGTATCCACAAGTACCCACCGTTGTCCCAAAAAACGAGACTTCTGTATATAAAACTTACTTTTGAAGAGATGGCGAGTTCGTAAACTCTGACATCTGTTCAAAAATCACGAGAGACCATAAAATAACCAACCAATTGCAAGTGCAACTCAGACAAGAAAGGGAAAAAACTCACTCGAGTCGTTCAGATAATGATGGACACATTGGAAATTTATCCGACCATCATGGACCACAAGTCTCTCGGTGCAATTGAGGGTCACGCGGAAAAACTCTTCAAGAAATCTGGTCATTTCAAGTCATCTTGGATCCAGAATATGGATTAGCTAAGAAATTTGTTTCTCCATTAGAAAATTCTAGCCCCATCTCCACCTTCCCCCTGAAACATAACAGCGTTATGCTTGGAGAACAAACGTTATCCCCGACATGCTCGCGTGTGGGATTCTGGGGACTTGTCAAGACTCCAGAAATTTTGACAAAGCCATTCTTGTCAACCAGTTCTTCGCATTCTCCAATATCTGCTTCAAAGTCCCTTGCCCTTTTCAGGGTCCCAATGAATCTCCTTTTCAGTCTTCGTACCGGTAGCAAAGGAGTCCCTTTTGGGTATCCATCAAGTCAATTACGTTGAGGTCAGCAGCCAAACCCAACATGCGAACTCTATCATTTATCGTGGCTCCCGACAATTTGGATGCAGTCAGTGGTTGAGCGTAACCTCCATACTGCCATTGTCGGTTCTCGAGGTCTGCTTGCTGCCACTTCCACCAGAGACGATCAACTTGGGCGTGGTGTAGAAAGAAGATGGGATCTATGATCAATGAGAATCAGCATTTCGATTTGGAGGTGACCGGGTGTGCAAAAACCACACAGGAGTATATACCATTAGGACTGGACGTCTTTGGAAAGTCCCCTCCAATGGCATCGTGTATAGCCTGGTGTGGTCCAGAAAACAATTCTGTCCCATATTCTTGGTACCCCGGTATGCTTTGTATACGATTCACCACCTTGTATGTGTATGATTCGTTCCGCATTGTGGGGGAAGCGCAAGTATAGCATCTATGCAGGCTGTGTGGTCTGGTGCCGGCATTGAAGTACGCGGGACGAAGTGCTGCAAATGGTCCACTGGCAACGCATTTTGCAGGAAGCTGAGGATTGTAAAGACACTTTTTTGAAGGAACGCCATCTGGACCCAGGCCATTTGGGGGTGCCGCAAGTACGGTAGCGTGAAGGGGATCGTTGCTGCTGGCGGCCCAATCCCAGTATGGCAGAGCACCGGTGTAGCCGCATTGCTTCAGTGCGGTCTCGTATATGTGACCAAAGTATCTGCAGCATTCCATGTCAGTTACGATGTTGGGTTGTGGTGTTGAAGAAGGGGAAGAATACCGATGCCATGGTAAGAATTGAGCCAGGATTTGATTGCTGGAAATATGGACTATTGAGATCAGCTCGCGATCAGTTTCGGAATATATCTAAGAGAGGCATACCTTCATCGAAGATTTCTCGATGTACCCAGGTAAAATCATCGTACCATGTCGTCGTCAATCTGATCGTCGATGGCTTCGTTGCAAGACAGGAGACTGCTTTGATGTATTGATCACGCTCCCCCAGATTCAATTGGTTCCATTCTCTGCGGATTCTTGGGTTTCCGCAGGGCTCTTGACGCAAGGAGAGGGATAGGGAGGGTGTGCTGAAGAAGAGGATGGCGGTGACTGGAAGCGTAGCGAACTTGGAGATAACATGGAGACGCATAGCGATAAACAATGCGATGGGAAAGAAAAATGTAATGTATGCGAGTTGATGATGCAGTGTATTTTCCTGGGAATGATGGGGGATTTCCAAAATATCGACTTGGCTGGGCTCTTCCATATTTTCGAGGCAGGCACGATGAAGAGCCAACACAATTTGCATCCAACAGCGTAGGGAAGAAACAGCCACTTGCAGTTGCCCAACCCAGGGTCCGTAACAGCATTTCCGGTCTCTCCCCAATAGCAGAAAAGTCTAGAGAATGAAGACTGGTAAGAGGTCGCCAGCTGGTCACGACTCCACGTACACCTCGACTATGCAAAGTACCTAGTCTAAGATAAACAAAAGTGTTGTTCGAGAGGGTACAAAACAATAAGAAGCTCAACGTTTGTATCTCTCAAGTACTCTCGAACAACAATTCTCATTTCCCTAGGAGGTTTCGTACAATTCACGGGAAAGTAGGTGGACGCGGAGCAATGGCCAGATCTCTTGCTCCAATTGCTGCTTATTAGGGGGAAGAAGGACAAAAACCACCCTGAATTATTCGTTGCTTTGAGAAAAATACAATGGAGATTCTGCCCAGGAAATTGTAGCTCAATAGCTAGGGAAGGAGCAAACCAGTTGCACTTGCCCCTAATCATCAGGTTCGCAGCACCCTTTTCATTTCATGGCCTCCTCTCAGGTGGCAGTCCAAAACAGAGAAAATAGTCAGGTATCCTAATCACCAGTCATCAGCGACGAAAGAAGAAAAGGAACAGTGGTGAAATAAAATATTATTTGGTTCCTTTCCGAATCAGTCATGTCTCGGAGGAAGGCGCGATGGCCGATCACCCACATACATAGGATGAACGAAAATGTGGGGGGGGGGGGGGGGGT